>CM055904.1:263612-299666 GCA_029582155.1 Panopea generosa | reverse complement strand
ATATATATTGCATATGTAGTTCATAATATATTGTACATAATATATATTGCATTTGTACTATATAATATATTGTACATAATCTATATTGCATATGTACTACATACTATACAGTGTATATGAACTACACAGTATATATACTCTAATCTTCATTAACTTGGAGGAAATAAAGATGATAGTAATAATAATTATGGTTATGCTAGTTAACATATTGTGCATTCATTGCATACTGTATTACAGTTGCAAAACATATTTTTTGTGTGCAAGCACTGCAATATATAATGCATACATACTAAATGATATATGTACGTGCACTACATATTATATTGAACATGCACTGACTGTACTGTACGGCAAACTATGTATTATATTGCACAAACACTGAGTGATGTACTGTACGCGCATATGTATTATATTGTACATACACTAAGTGATAAATTGTACGCGCAATACGTATTATCTTGTAAATACACTGAGTGATATACTGTACGCGCGCTACGTATTGTACTGTCCATGCACTGAGTGACATATTGTACGCGCACTACGTATTATATTGTACATACACTGAGTGATATATTGTATGCGAACTTCGTATTATATTACACTGAGTGATATATTGTACGCGCACTACGTATTATATTGTACATACACTGAGTGATGTACTGAACGTGCACTAAGTATAATATTGTACATACACTAGGTGATAGATTGTACGCGCACTACGTATTATATTGAACATTCACTGAGTGATATTCTGTATAAGCGCTACGTATTATATTGTACATACACTGAGTGATATACTGTACGCGCACTACGTGTTATATTGTGCATACACTAATTGATGTACTGTACACGCACTATATATTGTTTATTGTACATACACTGAGTGATATATGTACACGAACTGCCTATTGTATTGTAGTACATACACTGAGTGATATATTGTACACGCACTGCGTATTACATTTTAGTACATACACTGAGTGATAAATTGTACGCGCACCACGTATTATATTGTACAATCACTTGGTGATATATTATACGCGCACTACGTTTTATATTGTACATACACTGAGTGATACACTGTACACTAAGTGATTTACTGTACACGCACTACGTATTATATTGTACATACACTGATAAAATATTGTATTCGAACTGCGTATTATATTGTAATACATACATTGAGTGATATATTGTACGTGCACTACGCATTATATTGTACATACACTGAGTGATATATTTTACATGCACTGCGCATTATATTGCAGTACATACAATGAGTGATAAATTGTACGCGCACCACGTATTATATTGGACAATCACTTAATGATATATTATACGCGCACTACGTATAATGTTGTACATACACTCAGTGATACTGTACACACATACGTATTATATTCTACAAACACTGAGTGATATATTGCACGTGCGCTACGTATTAAATTGTAGTTCATACATTGAATGAAATAATGTATACGCGCTACGTATTATATTGTACAGACACCGAATGATGAACTGTACACGCACTACGTATTATATTGTACAGATACTGGTTGATATACTGTACAGGCCGTGCGTATTATATTGTACATACATTGAGTGATATACTTTACACGCACTACGTATTATAATATACATACACTGAGAGATATACTGTACTGGCTTTTCGAGTATATTGTACATACACTGAGTGATATACTGTACAGGCACTACGTATTATATCGTACATACACTGAGTGATATACTGTACAGGCACTTCCTATTAAATTGTACATACAATGTGTGATGTACTGTACAGGTACTCCGTATTATATTGTACATTAACTGAGTAATATACCGTACAGGTACTACGTATCATATTGTACATACACTGAGTGATATACTGTTCAGGCACTTCGTATTATTTTATACACCAACTGAGATTATCTAATGTACAGGCACATCGTATTATATTGTTCACACTGAGTAATGTACTATACACGCACTGCGTATCATATTACACCGAATGATGTCCTGTACACACACTGCGTATTATATTGTACATACACTGAATGATGTACTGAACAGGCACTTCCTATTACATTGTATATACAATGTGTGATGTACTGTACAGGCACTCCGTATTATATTGTACATACACTGAGTGATATACCGTACAGGTACTACGTACCATAGTGTACATACACTGAGTGATATACTGTTCAGGCATTTCGTATTATTTCGTACACCAACTGAGTTATCTAATGTACAGGCACATCGTATTATATTGTTTACACACTGAGTGATGTACTTAACACGGACTGCGTATCATATTACACCGAATGATATCCTGTACACGCACTGCGTATTATATTGTACATACACTGATTGATGTACTGTACGTGCACTACGTATTTTATTGTACATACACTGAGTGATATACTGTTTACGAACAAAGTATAATTTTACACTGAGAGATATATTGTACACGCACTTCGTATTATAGTGTACACACACTAAAAGAAGTGCTGTACTCTCACTACGTATTATATTGTACATACACTGAGTGATATACTGTACACGCACTACGTATTATATTGGTCATACACTGAGTGATATACTGTACACACTCTACGAATAATATTATACACACACTGAGTGATATACTGTACACGCACTACGAATTATATTACACTGAGTGATATACTGTATACGCACTACGTATTATATTGTACATACACTGAGTGATATTGTACACGCTCTACGTATCATATTACACTGAGTGGTATACTGTACACGCACTACGTATTATATTGTACACACACTGACTGATATACTGTACACGCACTACATAGTATATTGTACAAACACTGAGTGATATACTGTACTGGCATTTCGTATTATATTGTACATAAACAGATGATGTACTCTACACTCACTGCGTATTATATTGTACAAACACTCAGTAATGTACTGTACATGCACTATGTATTCTATTGTACAAACACTGAGTGATATACTGTAGACGCACTACGTAGTGGTATATTGTACACGCACTACGTATTATATTGTACACACACTGAGTGATATACTGTACACGCACTACGTAGTATATTGTACACACACTGAGTGATAGATTGTTCACGCACTACGTATTATATTGAACATACACTGAGTGATATACTGTACATGCACTACGTATTATAATGTACACACACTGAGTGATATACTGTATATGCATTACGTATTATATTACACTGAGTGATATACGGTACAGGCATTTCATATTATATTGAAGATACACTGAGTAATATACTGTACGCTTAATGCGTACTATAATGTACATGATAAACTGTACATGCACTAAATGAAGTACTATACACGCACTACGTATTTTATTGAACAAACACTGAGTGATGTACTATACACGCACGTATTGTATTGTAAATAAAATGAATGATATACTGTAAACGCACTGCGTATTATATTGTACATAGACTGAGTGATGTACAGTATATACACTGCGTATTATGTTGAACATACACTGAGTGATTTACTGTACACGCACTGTGTATTATATTGTACTTACACTAAGTGATATATTTCGCACGCACCATGTATTAAATTGTACATACAATGAGTGATATACTGTACACGCATTACGTATTATAGTGTACGTACACTGAGTGATATACTGTACACGCACTACGTATTATAATGTACATACACAGAGTGATATACAGCGCCCGCACTACCAATTATATTGTACATACACTGAGTGATATATTTCGCACGCACTATGTATTATATGGTATATACACTGAGTGATATACTGTACACGCACTGCGTACTATATCGAATAAACGCTGAGTGATATACTGTACACGCACTTTTTATTATATTGTACATACATTGAGTGATATACTGCGACCGCGCTACGTATTATATTGTACATACGCTGAGTGATATTTTTCGCCCGCACTTCGTATTATGATGTACATACACTGAGTGATATACTGTACACGCACTTCCTACTATATTGAACATACGCTGAGTGATATACTGTACACATAATACGTATTATATTGTACATACACTGAGTGATATACAGCACCCGTACTACGGATTATATTGTATATACACTGAGTGAGATACTGTACACTCACTTCGTATTATATTGTACATACACTGAATGATATACTGTACACGCACTTCGTAATATATTGTACATATACTGAATGATATACTGTACACGCACTTCGTATTATATTGTACATACATTGAGTGATATACTGTACACGTACTCCGTATTATATTGTACATACACTGAGTGATAAATTTCGCCTGTACTTCGTATTATATTGTACATTCACTGAATGATATACTGTACACGCACTTCGTATTATATTGTACACACGCTGAGTGATATACTACGTACGCACTACGTATTAAATTGTACATGTTCTGAGTGATATTCTGTACACGCACTACATATTATATTGTACAGACGCTGAGTGATAAACTGCGCCCGCACAACGTTTTATATTGTACATACACTGAGTGGTGTACTGTACACGCACTGTGTATTGTTTTGTACCTTCACTGAGTGATGTACTCTACACTAACTGCGTATTGTATTGTACATACAGTGAGTGATGTACTGTACACGCACTGCGTATATTATTGTACATACACTGGGTGATGTACCGTACACGGACTGCGTATTGTTTTGTACATACACTGAGTGATGCACTGTACACACACTGCTTATTATATTGTACATAAACTGAGTGATACACTGTACACACACTGCGTATTATATTGTACATACACTGAGTGATACACTTTACACGCACTACGTATTGTGTTGTACATACACTGAGTGATACACTGTACATGCACTGTGTATTATGTTGTACATACACTGAGTGATACATTGTACATGCACTGCGTATTATGTTGTACATACACTGAGCGATACACTGTACACGCACTGCGTATTGTATTGTACATACACGGAGTGATGCACTGTACACGCACTGCGTATTGTATTGTACATACACTGAGTGATACATTGTACACGCATTGCGTATTATATTGTACATACCCTGAGTGATACACTGTACACGCACTGCGTTTTGTATTGTACATACACTGAGTGATACACTGTACACACTGCGTATTATAGTGTACATACACTGAGTGATACACTGCACACGCACTGCGTATTATATTTTACATACACTGGGTGATGCCCTGCACACACACTTCGTATTGTATTGTACATACACTGAACTATGCACTGCGTATTTATTGTACATACACTGAGTGATACATTGCACATATATTGCGTGTTATATTGTACATACACTGAGTGATACACTGTACACTCATTGCGTATTACATTGTACATTGTACATACACTGAGTGATACACTGTACACACTGCGTATTATATTGTACATACACTGAGTGATGCATTGTACATGCACTGCGTATTGTATTGTACATACACTGAGTGATACACTGTACACACATTGCGTATTATGTTGTACATACACTGAGTGATACACTGTACACACACTGCGTATTATGTTGTACATACACTGAGTGATACACTGTACACGCATTGCGTATTATATTGTAGATATACTGAGTGATATTCTGCACACGCACTGCTTATTATGTACAGTTACATGTTGTTTTGTAAAATTGTAGCATCAACAATTACATGTTTTATTTTACAACTAGTAACACCCAAAGTTACATGTTTTATTGTACAACTAGTAACACCGAAAGTTTCATGTTTTATTGTACAGCTAGTAACACCGACAGTTGCATATTGTATTGTACAACTACTTACACCGGCAGTAACACATTCTATTGTACAGCTAGTAACACCAACAGTTACATGCTGTATTGTACAACTAATAACACCTACAGTTATATGTTTTATTGTACAACAGTTATATATGTTATTGTACAGCTGGTAACACCAACACTGAGTGACATGTTTTATTGTTCAACAGTTACCTAATTTATTGTACAGTTGGTAACACCAACACTGAGTTACATGTTTTATTGTATAGCTGATAACACCAACACTGAGTTACATGTTTTATTGTTCAACAGTCACATGTTTTATTGTACAGCTGGTAACACAAACACTGAGTTATGTGTTTTATTGTACAGCTGGTAACACCAACACTGAGTTACATGTTTTATTGTACATTTGGTAACACCAACACTGAGGTTCATGTTTTATTGTTCAACGGTCACATGTTTTATTGTACAGCTGGTAACACCAACACTGAGTTACATGTTTTATTGTACAACAGTTACATGTTTTATTGTACAGTTGGTAACACCAACACTGAGTAACATGTTTTATTGTACAGCTGGTAACACCAACACTGAGTTACCTGTTTTATTGTACAACAGTTACATGTTTTATTGTACAGTTGGTAACACCAACATTGAGTAACATGTTATGTTTGACAACTGGTAACATCAACAGTAAAATTTCAATTGTACAACTAATAACTTATACAACAGAGATCATAATGTATACATGTTTTGCACATAAAACCTAAGATAAGAAATAAGACCACTTTGTGTGTATCGAATTTTAGATATGGCACATTAGGTATTCGTCGTTAGCATATTTTCCTTTGTCCCTGTTAATATATGTATCTTTTTTTAAACACTTTCTTTAACATCATTTTATCAATCTAAATTATTAACATGGAGGTTTTCTTTCTGTTGAATTAGTAGAATGTCGTATTTATTGTTTATCTCAAGTGTGAAGATGTGTTTTGGGGTTTATTTTTTTAAGACACGTGTTTGAGTGTAAAAATCAGTAATGCTCCCTTGCATCACTATAAACATGACTAAAATTTACAAACCTGTGTAAAATTACAAGAAACTATTTACAGAAAAATGTTTATCTACATTTTTTATGCAAATCAATATGGTAATGATATGACAATATAATTATATAAAAACAGAAAATATATAAGCGACACTATAATGAGATGATATATCAAAATATCAAACAAATACAATCAAATGAGACTATATCCCTTAATAAAAGCAGTTATGTTGCCAGTAGAAGATAACAGCTGGGATGCCTCGGACGATTGGTGTAGTACCTTTAAGCATCTCTTTCAGAAATAGTCACGTCTTACAGATATGTCCAACGTCCTAATTCAAAAAACATATTCAAGGACAAACTCCTAAGACAAGTCATTTAATGTTGAAAAGTCAGCCAAACTTCCAACGGGAGTATACAATGTATAGATAGACTAAAGTTGTTGTCATTTCTTACCGCATATACTGTCTTCTTTCTCTCTGCACTAAAAAACACACATTAATCTGGAAAGAATTCAACTAAAAGTAACACGTGTCTTCCATACGCTAACTACAGTCGTTAAAAGTCGTACAAAGATGCAATGGATATACAAATACACCAAGCATAAATCTTAATGATGATTAAATTATACTTTTTTTATAAGTTTCGCTATAACCATTGCAATGTTTTGTTGATTGGCGTAACTGGCACATTAGCTCATCTCCGAAAAAAATAGTGATGCACATATATCTCTTATCCGAGATAGTAGTAACGCGGATATATCTCATCTCCGAGATAGTAGTAACGCGCATATATAAATAAAATGAGATGATCCCTTTATACATTTGATCAACATTTAAGCATATAGTTACGTTTATTTTTAAACCGCACAGAGAAGATTTCAAATGAATACTTATTGATATATTTTCTATCAAATGTGAATTTATCATTCCCTGTACATTGAAAGCCTTTACCCACCCGAACACGAACATGGGAGAAGGATCAGACGAACGGATGAGACTGACAACGAAGATATAATCAAATGATCAAATCCTGTCGTACTCTGACAAAATACTGTCCATGTTTGTGTATATTTGTGTCTGTGGAAATGCAAATATTTAGTTAACTAGTTTTAAACATTGCTCTTGATCTTTCCAGTATAAATAACACATTGCACCGTGCAGGACGTGTCATTTGTGCTGTTGTATAAAAACACATTGTCCCGTGCAGAGACGTGTCATTTGTGTTCTCATTTAAATAACACATTGTCCCGTGCAGAGATGTGTCATTTGTGCTCTCGTATAAATAACATATTGTCCCGTGCAGAGACGTGTCATTGTGCTGTCGTATAAAAAACACATTGTCCCGTGCAAGAGTAGCGTCATTTGGGCTCTCATATAAATAACACATTGTCTCGTGCAGAGATGTGTCATTTGTGCTCTCGTATAAATAACATATTGTCCCGTGCAGAGACGTGTCATTGGTGCTGTCGTATAAAAACATATTGTCCCGTGCAGAGTAGCGTCATTTGGGCTCTCATATAAATAACACATTGTCTCGTGCAGAGATGTGTCATTTGTGCTCTCGTATAAATAACACATTGTCCCGTGCAGAGACGTGTCATTTGTGTTCTCGTATAAATAACACATTGTCCCGTGCAGAGATGTGTCATTTGTGCTCTCGTATAAATAACATATTTCCTGTGAGAGACGTGTCATTTGTTCTCTCGTATAAATAACACATTGTCCCGTGCAGAGTAGCGTCATTTGGGCTCTCATATAAATAACACATTGTCTCGTGCAGAGATGTGTCATTTGTGTTCTCGTATAAAAACACATTGTCCCGTGCAGAGACGTGTCATTTGTGCTCTCGTATAAAAACACATGTCCCGTACAGAGACGTATCATTTGTGCTCTCGTATAAAAAACACATTGTCCCGTGCTGAGATGTGTCATTTGTGTTCTCGTATAAATAACATATTGTCCCGTGCAGACGTATCATTTGGGCTCTCATATAAATAACACATTGTCCCGTGCAGAGATATGTCATTTGTGCTCTCGTATAAATAACACATTGTCCCGTGCAGAGATGTGTCATTTGTTCTCTCGTATAAATAATACAGTGTCCCGTGCAGAGACGTATCATTCGGGCTCTAATATAAATAACACATTGTCCCGTGCAGAGATATGTCATTTGTGCTCTCGTATAAATAACACGTTGTCCCGTGCAGAGACGTATCATCTGTGCTCTCGTATAAATAACATAGTGTCCCGTGCAGAGACGTGTTTGTGCTCTCGCATCATTACTTATTAATGTATAATAAGCTGTTAAATCAATCAGTTACAACAATTTTGACCACAGACACTGCGTATACTGTTCATTAAAGGTAAGTTAAAATATTTCTGCTAAAGAACACGCAAGAAAGTTACGATTATTATAAAACTTGGTATCGTCGTGTAACTTATCAAAAAACCCATGTAACAAAATGTGACCAACAAAGTAACAAAACTGATAGACAACAAAACATGTCTTGAATTTAATAAAATGTGTATTTTTGCTTGCAATCAGATCTTTTCTGATCTTAGTTCTAGAATCATCAAACCATTTTCTATTTATTTTAACCTACGTTTTTCATTTATATTAACATGGGAAAAAACTTTTAAAACTTAGTTTTATGCCGAATGAGAATGTTGTTAAACACGGTTTAAATATCGAGACTACAAGGTCTCACTACACAGTCAGATTCCGCTATATAATCTATATAAAACAGTGTATGCCTGTTTTCACTATAACTTTTTTTTACATCTACAGTTTTTTAAAAAGTGTTTTTTTTCTCCAGAGAACGAATGTATTTCTACCTAAAAATGATCATTTAACTGGCATGTTGACCACGTTGGTTTTTTATGCAGTGGAGTCTGTCACTTCAATTTTATTAAAAATGTCTCAAAATTCATCCGCCTCCTAAAATCAAATAAAACTCAGTTCCTGTGGATCCAGTGGAGTCTCATCGCTGTATATTATAGCCAAGACTTTGTTTTACACATCTGAAAAAATCATAATTTCTTTGAACCACTTTCAAAATATACCAAACCGAATAATGCAGTAGTTTCTTTGGCGTAAGAATCATAACGTAAGGAGGCATAACTGTGTAGTGAGACGTACATAAAAAACAAGACAGTGATCTAGTGATCTATCTGGACTTTGGTGATCATTCAATGCCTGCCCGGGTTCTCTATAACCGTATCATGACCGAAAAAATACGACGAAAACCCAGTGATCAAAGTGAAGATTCACACTTACACCCCACCGGTTCTACGGTTGTCAGCTCTACATGGCGAGACAATAATAATGCTCTGTTAAAAGATATAGTCCCCAAAACGAGGCTTCGTCGGCAAAACTATATAGTATACTCGTAACGTGCAGTTTGAACAATACAATTAATTCCAACTGCCAAAATAATGGAAATGCGATGGTAGGGCATGTGATGCCATACACTTAAACTTCTAAACAAATACACAAGAATCTATATCTGTGGTTCTTCGAGTAAATATTTTCGTAAAAGAGGATAATAAAATAATCCGAATGAACATTATTGGATATAGTTGATGATTTAAATTATCTAGGTATGTTTTTAATCATTAAATCATCAACTTTACGGGCACTGTTACATTGAATCAACACTATATGTGTAGTAAAGCTTTAACATAAGAAAATTGAAGTACAGCTGTTTTCTCATTCACTTCGAAAAGAAACGGGAGATATACTTTCAGGGTCAGATTAGAAAGAAACGAGCGAATATGCAAATATGAACAGTAACGAAAGTGAAGATGAATTTCTTTTTGTTTAGTGTGTTCTAGGTATAGCGATATTATATTTATAAAAAAGTATATGTACTTGTATGTATAAAGAATATATCATTACTACAATCTATACAAAATTGAACTTGCTCAACTTGGCAATATATATCGGAAACTTTAGAAATTAGACGCTCTATTCCGAACTTATTTTTGACTGAGTTAATAGTACACTCTGACTGAAGATGAAGATTTGTGAAAATATGTACATATACAGGTGTACAAAATGTTTAACAGATTGGGTTAAATATTCAGAGTATATGGGTAAATCCTATGCTATCTGTTATTTATTGGAAACTTACTGTATCATGTTAAAGAGAGACAATTATATACTACATGTATATCTTTGCAAAACATTCCTAATGATTATAATACTATTGTCAATTGTATGTATAATGATGAGATATTGGAAAGTTATAGTCAATAAATTATATCTATGTCTGTGTCCATGTCTTTATATATTATACATCATTCAAGTATGCTTCAGCAGACGTATTTTACGTTTTATTTTAACACGATGTAAAGCAGCCGACAGATAGAAAATACATAAAGACATTCTACTAAACGCCCTACCGGGTAGAAATTCTTCGGACTTCAGTGCAATCAAGAACTTATGCATATAGATATATAATTCCTTGGTGTAATGTTGTACATGTGTGATACGTTACTTGAGGGTGACATTAAATCATCAAATGTTACGATTAAACTACTCGTTTATTTTGAATGAACTTTTATGAGAACATCTTAAATAAAATATACTAAAAGATATTTTGATATTAATAAGGTCCGTTGTTTGTTTGTTTGTTTCAAATGCACACAATTGAGGAAGCCGGTTAGAATTGTTGGTTCAGTGTGTGTGTTCCCAGTCTTTCAATCCCACTGAAATACACAAAATGTATGCGAACGTATAGAGGAAGGGCCATCGTCGTTCTTTATATTTCCTTTCACACTTTTGTTGGAAAGTGTCGTCTGCTGCACGTATTTTGTAGAGGGAAAGCGAGCACGTGGCGTCACACAGCGGGACTTGACGCAAGTACGCTGTCAAATCGTGCCTACCTTAATTACCTCCTGTCATTTTATAACGGCATTATGTGGCTTTTGGTCAGGTGAAAAAAATATTGATTAGAAATGTGTCAACATGGTACCTTACATTTTAAAGATGATATGTGTGAACAAATTTGATTACATTCCGTCATTAAAACGACAATCTTACACTTCGACTTGGTGGTAGCTTGTGTCAACAGCTTATGTGAGAAATTAGAATATTAAAATAGATTTCATCTGTAAAGTATTACCTGATAGTTCTGTCACAGTCCACAGCTATGACGCAAAATAAGCGTGTGTGTGTGCGTTTGCGTGTGCGTGTGCGTGTTGTGTGTGCGGGCGATCGTGCGGTGCGTGTGTACGCGAATGCGTGTTTGCGCATATATATATCATATATATATTTATCAAGTTAATCAATAAAATTGAAGGATTATAACCTGAAATAGTTGAAAATGACGTTAAACCCATTAAAAAGTGTGTTGACAATGTCGTACCGTTACATTCCGTTTAAGGCCAGGAAGTTGCTGTTTAGTGATCGCTAATCAACCTCAATAAAATATTTCAATTTGCATTCGATATCGTGTTTATCTTGATAATAAAATAATCATTTAGCATCGTTTCAGTTTCCTGAACACTGTTAAAACTAAAGTTTTCAAATCATAATTTTACTTTTTTTAATTTTGGCAATTTTGTTACTTTAATAATTTGCATGCTGCTGTTAGTTTCACATCCCCGTGCAGTAAACTACATCATGATTGTCGTTTGACATCCCCAGTGCAGTTAACTACATCATGAGTGTAGTTTGACATCCCCCGTGCAGTAAACTACATAATGATTGTCGTTTGCCATCCCCCCGTGCAGTAAACTACATCATGATTGTCGTTTGAAATTTAAGGTCTAAACAATTAATGAGACGCCGCTTATAGTTCAGCACTTGAATTTAAAATCATACAGAAATAATTATGAAAATGTACTTTGAGTACACACGCGGTCTATAATTGACTTGACACCGACCAAAATATGTCTATATCATCTGATGAGTTATAGTCAAATTACTAGGAAAGCAAAATGTACAAGTAAAGTGTTTCATTGTCTTGATAAACACATATTTTTTATCAATATTATAGAAAAACGGATCAAACTGAGAGCAAAGAACATGAACTGTAATGTCATATTTGATTTATTTTCAAATAACTTGTATAACCAATTACGGAGTGATATCAAATTAGTTAATTTGTCCAGAATTGTCCAATTTAACCAAATCTTGATAAGAAACATTACGATACTGTTTAATGAAAACTACCGTTAATTCAGAATTATACGCTTTCTTAAAGCTGGCAAATAAAATAACATTATTCAGATGTAGTAAATTTATTTTTCTGGCAAATAAAATAGCGTTATCTAATACACTTATTTATTGAATATATCTTACAAGATATTACAACAATGTATTGAAGTAATGTAATGCTATACATACACTGTTTTAAAGTAAGCTCTAGCATGCACGATACTTTTCTTTATAAAACATATTTATTATGTAAATCATCTGTTAAAATCAAATGAGTTGAATTGTTATGACAATGACGTACTTTTGATTTAGTGCGCCAGTACGAGATCAAAGTTAAGTGAGGATGAGTTTAACGTTACTCCTTATACAGTTTCTGCTGTTTGTGGAAGTAAAAAATAGAACAGTTGTTCATTTACTCATTTCCCTAAAATTGTTACCACAAAAGCAGAAACTATTTTGTATCTCATATGCAAAGTGCCGTGGTTAACAATAGCGTCAACTGCATGTTTCCGGTTGCAATTCAACGTGCGCAGTCGTTATCATTTGAACTAACGGATAGGCGTTCGCACAATACACCAACAAGGACTTCACTTGTGAAGAGCAGAAAAATTAAAATAAAAGGATCGGAAATGGGACAGTGTATAATTAGACCAATAACGTACAATAGGGAATCAATTAACTTAATGAATGAATTCCACCCAAGTGAATTTTGTCTTCCTGTTCGATAGCAAAAGTTTAATAAGTGTGAAGTATGCGCTCTGTGCACGTATACATATCTGGAGGAAATAACGAATGCTTAATGATGGCAAAATGTACTTGAAACCATAAGTTTACTGTACACTTTTTAAAGTGAACGTCTCTCTAATTCCGTATTAATAGTATGTCGGAAAGGATGTGTGAGTGGGGGAGGGGTATTTTTTTAATATAGAATAATATACATATACACACATAAATACACCCAAAAGTCCAGCCTTAATTACGTAATATACTATAATTGACGTAAATATATATATATATATATGTTTCTTTTTTTTTTGGTCTTTTTAGATGCACATTCACAAGGTATGATATATATACATATATACGTGCATCTGAAAAGACAACAAAAGTCGGAAACATATATATATATATAGATATATACATAAACATACGTGCGTGCATGCGTTGCGTGCGTGTGTGTTTTTATATGAAGTACATGTACGCATATATACAATAGATAACAGTAATTGACAAACAAGATAAAAAATACGGACGAATTGTCCTCATAATTAGTCAAGTACGGTTTTCGCCAAAATCTTGAAAAATACGTTTTCTTTTATAGTCAATAAACGAATATCAGACGACTTCTTATTTGTGTACTAAGAAACGACGCACGATATATGAGACATTCAATTTAAACATAGAATGTCTTCTTTTTTTTTTACTTACTATTATATTTCACTGTTATATTTATACCATATGCCACCATATGTCATGATTAAATTAACTTTTCAATTGATATATTTTAAACATTGCATTCCTTATAGGAAAATAATCTGTAATGTTAGTACTAATTTTGTTTACTCGGTTGTTATTGAAAAACATTTATGTACATGCTATACATGTTGTAAATTGTAATTGTAATATTATAATATATTGGAGAATGAAAAAAAAACAAAAAAAAACAACAAAGAATCGACACGAGCCTTCGTTCTATCAATAACAGGAGGGGAAAACAGAGGAAACCATTTCCCCGTGAACATTAGGTAACTTTATCAGCCAGTTAATATAATTTCACTATCACATTTAAGTTCCCATCAAATATTAATATGGATATATACAGCAAAGTTTCAAGAAAATAGAATTCAAAGTTAAAGTATGCCTTAAACAGAATCACAATGAATCAGCTTGTAAATTGATGTGAATAATGTGAAATGGCAGGATTAGAAATCTAGATCCTAACGGCTTTTATTTCTATAACATTGAATGGCCCAAATTATGTGCAAATTAGAAATATAAGTGGTCGCTAAGTAGAAAAAAAAAACTCAAGTGAAAAAAAAAATCATCGGTGGTTCGTATTCAATAAAATGTCACCACTATTGTTTTGTTTTGGTAATCTGATCGGGAAAACATATCTAATTACTGGTTTAATCATGCGAAAGTATTTGGTGCGAGTGTATATGGAATGAATTAACAATTTACATAAAATAAATCAAATTTCATAAGCCTACATGGTTTCGTGTAAGAACTACACTATGATGAGATAAAGTTCAGATAGCAGGATCATCTATATGCCTAATTAACCGACACGTGTCCGTTCATTAACACGCACGCGCGCGATTTCAAATTGCCGTGAAATTTTGTTAAGGACGTCGATCAATTTGTCAACAGATGAAAGGTCGAAAATGATAAATGAAATGTCGTGGTGCTACAGCTGAATAAATTGAAAGAGGGCCTGGAATTTGAGGAAAGGCAGACGATAAAGTAGGAATATGGCATCAAATTATAAATATTATAGATACCTGTAGTAGCAATAAATCAAATTAGAATTCATTCGCGAAAATAATGAAAATATTTTCATCTTTGTGAAATTGTAAATTAATTGACGGTACCTGAAACTCCTTAATCTTGGCTGAGATGCTTCTTTGTTGTTATGGTAATGAAAACAGATACTTGTTAAATTAACATCTATAGAGCTGAATAAACGCTGAGGCTGTCTTATATACAAACGCAAAATCAGTGAAAGTTCAATAAATGCTTGTTTCTAAGATAGGAGAGGATGCTGCTTCGATAAATGTTAAAAAATCGCTAATGACAAAACGTCCGGTAAATGTTAAAAACAAAACGCTAAATATTAAACTTCAATAAATGTTAAAACCTCATGTCTCTCAAATGTTAAAAACATAAAACGTCATATGTTAAACTATTTTGTAAAACAGCAACAACGAGATATTAAACGCTAAATATGAAAAGTAGAAAACGTTATAACAAATCATTTAAAAAAGCCGTTATTTATGCAATTAGATGTCACAATTATATGAGAGGAAGAAGACCATTCTGTTTACAAATGCACAAACCACTGTATTACATCACTGTAATATACCACTGTAATACACCACTGTAATACATTACTTAAACAACACCACTGTAATACGCCACTGTAATACACCAATGTAATACATCACTGTAATGCAGTATTTAAATAATATCACTGTAATACGTCACTGTAATACGCCACTGTAATACACCACTGTAATACGTCACTGTAATACGTCACTGTAATACGCCACTGTAAAACATCACTGTAATACATTACTTAAATAACACCACTGTTATACGTCACTGTAAAACGCCACTGTAAAACACCATTGTAATATAACACTGTAATACATTACGTGAATTACACCACTGTACTACATCTACGTAATATGCCACTGTAATACATCATTGTAATACGTCACTGTAATACATCACTGTAATACATTATTACTTAAATTACACCACTGTAATACAACACTGTAATACGCCACTCTAATACATCACTGTAATACGCCACTGTTATATATCACTTTAATACGCCACTGTTATACATCACTATAAAAAATTACTTAAATTACACCACTGTTATAATCACTGTAATACGCCACTGTAATACAACACTGTAATACGTCACCGTAATACATATCTGTAATACATTTCTTAAGTTATACCACTGTAATACATTATTGTGATACACCACTGTAATACATTTCACACTGTTTAGATCCCTTATACAGACATTCTTTATATGGAAGGTCAGTAGCAAAGGTATATTCGTGCTGTTCGATCAGCTGTACTATAATTAACAGGGACTCGTTTATCATATTTATTTTATATAGTTTCTAAGAGATACAATGGTGGTAGAAAATAGAGCGGGTGGGGAACCATGTCTCTATCTTGCAAGATATCCAAATAATGCAACCATTAAGTTACAAGAAACATAAAGTTGGTTACTCGCAAAACTGTTTTAACTGTTTTACTGTTATATCCCAAATAATTGTTTGATTACTGCAGGAACCTGATTCTTTTGTTTGTATTATAAAGCGCCCACAGTGTGAAAATGCGCCCACAAAACTTATGTTTTTCCTGCAGATAAACTTAGTTACGCCCCTTTCCCCGCGGTAACATGATTCTTTCGCTTTAAAAAGTCCTATGTAATTTGGCTTTGAAATATTTTTCAAAATGATTCATAGTAGTTGTGATTACTTGCTGCAGATGAGTAGAGCAAAAGTTGGCACAACATATACTTCAACAAGACATCACTGGTGTTAACAAAGTGACTTTTATAAGATTTCAACATATGCATGTATTTATGAGCATTTTGGCATTTGAGACTTATTTTTTTAAAAAATCTGCACCCTCTTTAAAAAAATAGCTGATCAATCTAGTTATTGTGCATTTTTACATGGATATACATTCCTGCTATGAAAAACAAATTCTATGAGGAAATCTCTTTTTACGTGGAAATCCTAGACCTTATTTTATAAAGAACAAGAACAAAATTCAACTGTTCAGTGGTTATGAAAAAATGTTATGTTGTATCTAGGCCTCTTACTCAAACACCCATACAGGTCAGCAGTATTTAGTCATATGATATTTGACGATGTCAATCATCATGCCATTGAATTATTTAAATTAAAAAAACCCATCCCTCCGTGATCGAAGCATAATTCTCTTATCTAACTGAAACCATCGCTTCCATTGTCAGTCAAAGAATAAAATGATACGCTATATCAAACATTTATTAGAATTATATTACCATGATAACATTTATATATCAATGTACTCTGATGAATGTAAAAGGCATTACTAGAATATCTTTAACTGATGCCACACAGGGATGTATATATCAATCGACCTTTGGAGAGATAACTACCAGCATGAACATGTATAACCCTTCCAATCAGTTTGTAAATAATGCTTAAATAGAAACCGCACTACGCGACTAATGAAATCAATTCAAAACAATACATTTTCATCTTCTTTTGAGGAAATAAACAGAATAATATGAAAATGTGACGCAAGTTATTGTAAAATTCCTATTACATCGCTCATCTGTTATTACTTCACGGTAGCATTCGATACACTCAGTAAATTATAATTAATGCTTACCCGTTGTGGAAATTGGAACAAGCTTAGACAAAATTATGTAAAGGTTATCCTTTCACCACGTGCACTTTCATTATGTTACAACTATTTTGTAACAATATCTAAAGTATATTAAAACTAAATATATCGCGTAGTCGTGAATGTTAACGTTGTATTGTAAACAGGCGGGTAGTGCATAAGTTCAGTCGTAGTTCAGACATGCAAGAAAATAACAAGTAATATAAGATGGGCTTCTTTTATTTGTTTCCTTAAAATAGTATTTTATTTAAAAAAAACAATGATTTGTTATTATCCCCTGTGCGAATACAGTATGGTCGTATGATCGTGGTGTCTTATATAAAGAAACCTCATCCAATTCAAACTTCCAAAGAGTTAATTTCGAGTGGTAAACGAGCTAGTTTGTCAATCTTGAGATACCAGAGTCGATCTTCCGTTTCTACGCTTCTCCACTAACAATACTACTGTTTATTTGGAGGGAACTCTAAACCGAGCTGCTATAAGAAATACATATAAGTGCATAATCGACTATTCTCATAACTTCAGATTCAATCAAATGCACGTTGATTTAGCAAGAAGACCCCAAAGATTCACCACTTGTTCAATACCTGTACCGTATAATAAATAATGAAACTATCTCGATTTCATCTTGTAACATGCATCTCACGATTCTCAACTCCCACAATATAATCTGGTAACACGCATCTCACAATTCTCAACTCTCACAATATCATCTGGTAACATGCATCTCACAATATCATCTGGTAACATGCATCTCACAATTTCAACTCTCACAATTATCATCTGGTAACATGCATCTCAAAATTCTCAACTCTCACATTATCATCTGGTAACATGCATCTCAAAATTCTCAACTCTCACAATTATCATCTGGTAACATGCATCTCACAATTATCAACTCTCACAATATCACCTGGTTACACGCATCTCACAATTCTTAACTCTCACAATATCATCTGGTAACATGTATCTCACAATTATCAACTCTAACAATTTTTATCTGGTAACATGCATCTCAAAATTCTCAACTCTCACAATATCATCTGGTAACATGCATCTCATAATTTTCAACTCTCACAATATCATCTGGTAACATGCATCTCAAAATTCTCAACTCTCACAATTATCATCTGGTAACATGCATCTCACAATTCTCAGCTCTCACAATATCATCTGGTAACATGCATCTCACAATTCTCAACTCTCACAATTATCATCTGGTTACATGCATCTCACAATTCTCAACTATCATATCACAACTATCATCTGGTAACATGCATCTCACAATTCTCATCTCTCACAATATCTTCTGGTAATATGCATCTCACATCTCTCATCTCACACAACTACCATCTAGTAACATGCATCTCACAATTATCAACTCTCACAATATCATCTGGTAATATGCATCTCATAATTCTCAACTATCATCTGACAATTATCATCTGGTAACATGCATCTCACAACTCTCATCTCACACAACTATCATCTGGTAACATGCATCTCACAACTCTCATCTCACACAATTATCATCTAGCAACATGCATCTCACAACTCTCATCTCACACAACTATCATCTGGTAATATGCATCTCACAACTCTCATCTCACACAATTATTATCTAGTAACATGCATCTCACAACTCTCATCTCACACAACTATCATATGGTAACATGCATCTCACAATTATCAACATCTCTCAATTATAAACATCTCACAATTATCAACATCTCAAAATTATCAAGATCATATCTAAATATCACTCGAGTCGGTTAAATCGGAAGAGGAGGGTTTTTAAATCACATTGTAACTGGTGAGTAAACGTTGGTGCATAAGACTGAAACCAAGACAAAAGCCCAGTCAAAACAGTGGAAACTAATTGAAATGGGGATTGAGTATTTTATTTCTCTTAAAACAAAATTGAAAATCGGGGAGTGGGGGAGGTATATAAAGTTAAAATTGGGCAGAGAATTTCATTTAAAACAAAACACAATTTAAAAAATAAATCTAAAAAAAGTACAGAAGTCGGCTGGGTGGGGTGGGTTGGTGTTCGGGGTGGAGAGGTGAGGCGGTAATAAAGTTGAAATGAAGTATATCATTTGATATTCAATACAAAACAAAAGTTTATAAAACACACAAAAAACAAGAACATTCAGTGAATTCGTATCCGACGCTGAAAAGGGCTATGTACTGAGCAAAGTAAACATAACCTGTGGATGTGGATACTGAAACACTGCATTATAACGCCTGAGATGTAAAACACAGTGTAAAAATGTTGTTGGTGGAGACATGTGTGGGTTAAAATAAAACCAAGGCGAATGTTAAACAAAACGTGGAGAAACAGATGAGCAGGAAGTCTGGCATAAATATATAAATACATAAATAATGCAATTAAGAAAAATGTACAGCAAGTTGCATTTGAATCGGTTTAAACTGTGTCCGCAAAGTTGTTGGTCTAAAATGTGTAATGTAAAATTAAGTTAAAATAAGGAAGGATCATAATTCAAGAAAACATGATTGAAGACATCAACCCCACAGGCTAAGGTTCAGTTCATGTACCTGTTGTAGAGCAAGTTTCATTTGAATTGACTTGGAATTGTTGAAGAGTTACGTCCACACGGTTGTTGGTCCAAAGTGTAATGTAAAAATTAAGTTTAAGTAACAAAGGGTCATTACTCCATAGAAAATAATATAATCGGAACCCCCAATAACACAGGGACATATTCAGACTATAAAATTGCTGTAGAGCAAAATTTAATCGAATCGGGTTAAATTATGGGAGGAGTTGCATCCGCAATGTTGTTGGTCAAAAGTATGACAAAATCCAAGTTAAAAAAACAAAGGGCAATAACTACATGAACAATAATTTGATTGGAACGCTAGTATCACAGGCACATATTCAAACCATGAACTTGCTCTGTAGCAAGTTTCATTTGAATCGTTTTAAAACTGGGAGAAAGTAAGACATAAAATCTAAGATAATAGAATAATGGACTACTACTTCATTAAAATAATCAAAACGCTAATATTACAGGCACATATTCAGACCAGGTACTTGCTGTATAGTAAGTTTCATTTGCATGAGTTAAAAATTGTGGGAGATGTAACAATAGATAGAAAGTATGACAAATACATAGGGGTTCTAACAACAGTTAGAAAATATGACACATATATAATATTATTGGTTTTAACAACACATAGAAAAATATGATACATATATAAGGGTTTTAACAACACATTAAAAATATGACGCATATATAAGAGTTTTAACAACAGATTGAAATATAACACATATATAAGGGTTTTAACAACACATAGAAAATATGATGCACATATAAAGGTTTTAACAACAGATAGAAATATAACACATATATAAGGGTTTTAACAACACATAGAAAATATGATGCACATATAAAGGTTTTAACAACAGACAGAAATATGACACAAATATATAAGGGTTTTAACAACAGATAGAAATATAACATATATATAAGGGTTTTAACAACAGATAAAAAAATATAAGGGTTAGAATATAACACCATATTGGAGCTCTAATAACAGACAAATGATATAACATATATAGTGTTTCCACCAAGAGTCAAAATATATAACACATAATGGAGTTCTAATGACAGCTACAGAATATAAAACATATAGGGTTTCTAACAAGAGCCAGAATATATAATTATATTTGAGCTCTAAAAACAGTTAGAGAATATAACACATATAGTGTTTCCATCAAGAGCCAGAATATATAACACATATTGGAGCTCTAATAACAGTTAGAGAATATAACATATATATATAGTGTTTCCATCAAGAGCCAGAATATATAACACATATTGGAGCTCTAATTACAGTTAGAGAATATAACATATATAGTGTTTCCATCAAGAGCCAGAATATATAACACATATTGGAGCTCTAATAACAGTTAGAGAATATAACATATATAGTGTTTCCATCAAGAGCCAGAATATATAACACATATTGGAGCTCTAATTACAGTTAGAGAATATAACATATATATATAGTGTTTCCATCAAGAGCCAGAATATATAACACATATTGGAGCTCTCATTACAGTTAGAGAATATAACATATATAGTGTTTCCATCAAGAGCCAGAATATATAACACATATTGGAGCTCGAATAGCAGCTTGAGAATAAAACACATATAGGTTTTCCACCAAGGGCCAGAATATATAACACATATTGGAGCTCTTATAACAGCTAGAGAATAAAACATATATAGGGTTTCCACCAAGGGTCAGAATATATAACACATATTGGAGCTCTTATAACAGCTAAAGAATAAAACACATATAGGGTTTCCACCAAGGGTCAGAATATATAAAATATATTGGAGCTCTCATGATAGCTACAGAATATAACACATATAGTGTTTCAACGAAGGGCCAGAATATATAACACATATTGGAGCTCTTATAACAGCTAGAGAATAAAACACATATAGGGTTTCCACCAAGGGCCAGAATATATAACACATATTGGAGCTCTTATAGCAGCTTGAGAATAAAACACATATAGGGTTTCCACCAAGGGCCAGAATATATAACATATATTGGAGCTCGAATAGCAGCTTGAGAATAAAACACATATAGGGTTTCCACCAAGGGCCAGAATATATAACACATATTGGAGCTCTTATAGCAGCTTGAGAATAAAACACATATAGGGTTTCCACCAAGGGCCAGAATATATAACATATATTGGAGCTCGAATAGCAGCTTGAGAATAAAACACATATAGGGTTTCCACCAAGGGCCAGAATATATAACACATATTGGAGCTCTTATAGCAGCTTGAGAATAAAACACATATAGGGTTTCCACCAAGGGCCAGAATATATAACATATATTGGAGCTCGAATAGCAGCTTGAGAATAAAACACATATAGGGTTTCCACCAAGGGCCAGAATATATAACACATATTGGAGCTCTTATAGCAGCTTGAGAATAAAACACATATAGGGTTTCCACCAAGGGCCAGAATATATAACATATATTGGAGCTCGAATAGCAGCTTGAGAATAAAACACATATAGGGTTTCCACCAAGGGCCAGAATATATAACACATATTGGAGCTCTTATAGCAGCTTGAGAATAAAACACATATAGGGTTTCCACCAAGGGCCAGAATATATAACATATATTGGAGCTCGAATAGCAGCTTGAGAATAAAACACATATAGGGTTTCCACCAAGGGCCAGAATATATAACACATATTGGAGCTCTTATAGCAGCTTGAGAATAAAACACATATAGGGTTTCCACCAAGGGCCAGAATATATAACACATATTGGAGCTCTTATAACAGCTAGAGAATAAAACACATATAGGGTTTCCACCAAGGGTCAGAATATATAAATTATATTGGAGCTCTAATGATAGCTACAGAATAAAACACATATAGGGTTTCCACCAAGGGCCAGAATATATAACACATATTGGAGCTCTAATAGAAACTTGAGAATAAAACACATATAGGGTTTCCACCAAGGGCCAGAATATATAACACATATTGGAGCTCTTATAGCAGCTTGAGAATAAAACACATATAGGGTTTCCACCAAGGGCCAGAATATATAACACATATTGGAGCTCTAATAGAAACTTGAGAATAAAACACATATAGGGTTTCCACCAAGGGTCAGAATATATCAATTTTATTGGAGCTCTAATGATAGCTACAGAATAAAACACATATAGGGTTTCCACCAAGGGCCAGAATATATAACACATATTGGAGCTCTAATAGAAACTTGAGAATAAAACACATATAGGGTTTCCACCAAGGGCCAGAATATATAACACATATTGGAGCTCTTATAGCAGCTTGAGAATAAAACACATATAGGGTTTCCACCAAGGGCCAGAATATATAACACATATTGGAGCTCTAATAGAAACTTGAGAATAAAACACATATAGGGTTTCCACCAAGGGTCAGAATATATCAATTTTATTGGAGCTCTAATGATAGCTACAGAATAAAACACATATAGGGTTTCCACCAAGGGTCAGAATATATAAATTATATTGGAGCTCTAATGATAGCTACAGAATAAAACACATATAGGGTTTCCACCAAGGGCCAGAATATATAACACATATTGGAGCTCTAATAGAAACTTGAGAATAAAACACATATAGGGTTTCCACCAAGGGCCAGAATATATAACACATATTGGAGCTCTTATAGCAGCTTGAGAATAAAACACATATAGGGTTTCCACCAAGGGCCAGAATATATAACACATATTGGAGCTCTAATAGAAACTTGAGAATAAAACACATATAGGGTTTCCACCAAGGGTCAGAATATATCAATTTTATTGGAGCTCTAATGATAGCTACAGAATAAAACACATATAGGGTTTCCACCAAGGGCCAGAATATATAACTTATATTGGAGCTCTAATGATAGCTACAGAATATAACACATATAGTGTTTCAACGAAGGGCCAGAATATATATTAAATATTGGAGCTCTAATGATAGCTACAGAATATAACACATATTGTGTTTCAACGAAGGGCCTGAATATATAACACATATTGGAGCTCTAATGACAGCTACAGAATATAACACATATTGTGTTTCAACGAAGGGTCAGAATATATAACTTATATTGGAGCTCTTATAACAGCTAGAGAATAAAACACATATAAGTTTTCCACCAAGGGCCAGAATATATAACTTATATTGGAGCTCTTATAACAGCTAGAGAATAAAACACATATAGGGTTTCCACCAAGGGCCTGAATATATAACACATATTGGAGCTCTAATGATAGCTACAGAATATAACACATATTGTGTTTCAACGAAGGGCCAGAATATATAACACATATTGGAGCTCTTATAACAGCTAGAGAATAAAACACATATAAGTTTTCCACCAAGGGCCAGAATATATAACTTATATTGGAGCTCTTATAACAGCTAGAGAATAAAACACATATAGGGTTTCCACCAAGGGTCAGAATATATAAATTATATTGGAGCTCTCATGATAGCTACAGAATATAACACATATAGGGTTTCCACCAAGGGCCAGAATATATAAATTATATTGGAGCTCTAATGATAGCTACAGAATATAACACATATTGTGTTTCAACGAAGGGCCAGAATATATAACACATATTGGAGCTCTTATAACAGCTAGAGAATAAAACACATATAAGTTTTCCACCAAGGGCCAGAATATATAACTTATATTGGAGCTCTTATAACAGCTAGAGAATAAAACACATATAGGGTTTCCACCAAGGGTCAGAATATATAAATTATATTGGAGCTCTCATGATAGCTACAGAATATAACACATATAGGGTTTCCACCAAGGGCCAGAATATATAACACATATTGGAGCTCGAATGATAGCTACAGAATATAACACATATTGTGTTTCAACGAAGGGCCAGAATATATAACACATATTGGAGCTCTTATAACAGCTAGAGAATAAAACACATATAGGGTTTCCACCAAGGGCCAGAATATATAACACATATTGGAGCTCTAATAGCAGCTTGAGAATAAAACACATATAGGGTTTCCACCAAGGGTCAGAATATATAACTTATATTGGAGCTCTAATGATAGCTACAGAATATAACACATATTGTGTTTTAACGAAGGGCCAGAATATATAACACATATTGGAGCTCTTATAACAGCTAGAGAATAAAACACATTTAGGGTTTCCACCAAGGGCCAGAATATATAACACATATTGGAGCTCTAAAAGCAGCTTGAGAATAAAACACATATAGGGTTTCCACCAAGGGTCAGAATATATAACTTATATTGGAGCTCTAATGATAGCTACAGAATATAACACATATTGTGTTTTAACGAAGGGCCAGAATATATAACACATATTGGAGCTCTTATAACAGCTAGAGAATAAAACACATATAGGGTTTCCACCAAGGGTCAGAATATATAACTTATATTGGAGCTCTAATGATAGCTACAGAATATAACACATATTGTGTTTTAACGAAGGGCCAGAATATATAACACATATTGGAGCTCTAATGACAGCTAGAGAATATAACACATATAGTGTTTCAACGAAGGGCCAGAATATATAACACATATTGGAGCTCTAATAACAGCTAGAGAATAAAACACATATAGGGTTTCCATCAAGAGCCAGAATATATAACTTATATTGGAGCTCTAATGACAGCTAGAGAATATAACACATATAGTGTTTCCACGAAGGGCCAGAATATATAACACATATTGGAGCTCTTATAACAGCTTGAGAATATAACACATATAGTGTTTCCACGAAGGGCCAGAATATATAACACATATTGGAGCTCTAATAACAGCTAGAAAATAAAATACATATAGGGTTTCCACCAAGGGCCAGAATATATAACACATATTGGAGCTCTAATAACAGCTAGAGAATAAAACACAAATAGGGTTTCCACCGAGGGCCAGAATATATAACACATATTGGAGCTCTAATGACAGCTAGAGAATATAACACATATAGTGTTTCCACGAAGGGCCAGAATATATAACACATATTGGAGCTCTAATGACAGCTAGAGAATATAACACATATAGTGTTTCCACGAAGGGCCAGAATATATAACACATATTGGAGCTCTAATAACAGCTAGAAAATAAAATACATATAGGGTTTCCACCAAGGGCCAGAATATATAACACATATTGGAGCTCTAATAACAGCTAGAGAATAAAACACAAATAGGGTTTCCACCGAGGGCCAGAATATATAACACATATTGGAGCTCTAATGACAGCTAGAGAATATAACACATATAGTGTTTCCACGAAGGGCCAGAATATATAACACATATTGGAGCTCTAATAACAGCTAGAAAATAAAATACATATGGGGTTTCCACCAAGGGCCAGAATATATAACACATATTGGAGCTCTAATAACAGCTAGAGAATAAAACACAAATAGGGTTTCCACCGAGGGCCAGAATATATAACACATATTGGAGCTCTAATGACAGCTAGAGAATATAACACATATAGTGTTTCCACGAAGGGCCAGAATATATAACACATATTGGAGCTCTAATAACAGCTAGAAAATAAAATACATATAGGGTTTCCACCAAGGGCCAGAATATATAACACATATTGGAGCTCTAATAACAGCTAGAGAATAAAACACAAATAGGGTTTCCACCGAGGGCCAGAATATATAACACATATTGGAGCTCTAATTACAGGTAGAGAATACAACACATATAGTGTTTCTATCAAGAGCCAGACTATATAACACATATTGGAGCTCTTATAACAGCTAGAGAATAAAACACATATAGGGTTTCCATCAAGAGCAAGAATATATAACTTATATTGGAGCTCTAATGACAGCTAGAGAATATAACACATATAGTGTTTCTATCAATAGCAAGAATATATAACACATATTGGAGCTCTAATAACAGACAGATAATATAACATTTATAGAGTTCCCATTAAGAGCCAGAATATATAACACATATTGGAGCTCTAATAACAGACAGATAATATAAGATATATAGGGTTTCCGTCAATAGCCAGACTATATAACACATATTGGAGCTCTTAAAACAGACAGATAATATAACACATATAGTGTTTCTATCAATAGCCAGACTATATAACACATATTGGAGCTCTTAAAACAGACAGATAATATAACACATATAGTGTTTCTATCAATAGCCAGAATATATAACACATATTGGAGCTCTAATAACAGCTAGAGAATATAACACATATAGTGTTTCTATCAATAGCAAGAATATATAACACATATTGGAGCTCTAATAACAGACAGATAATATAACATTTATAGAGTTCCCATTAAGAGCCAGAATATATAACACATATTGGAGCTCTAATAACAGACAGATAATATAAGATATATAGGGTTTCCGTCAATAGCCAGACTATATAACACATATTGGAGCTCTTAAAACAGACAGATAATATAACACATATAGTGTTTCTATCAATAGCCAGAATATATAACACATATTGGAGCTCTAATAACAGACAGATAATATAACACATATAGTGTTTCTATCAATAGCCAGAATATATAACACATATTGGAGCTCTAATAACAGACAGATAATATAACATATATAGTGTTTCTATCAAGAGCCAGAATAAATCAAACATACTGGAGCTCAAATAACAGCCAGTTGATACAACACATAGAGTTTCGAGCAGAAGCCGGAATGTAAAACACATATTGGAGCTCTAATAACAACCAAAGAATGTAACACACAATGAGCCAGATGATATTACACATAGCAGTCAGAATATGTTATACATATTGGAACTCTAATAACATCGTGGGAACATAACATATTAGAGTATTGTTTTCGACATAATTGAATACCTTTGTTATTCTGACAGATTGTTTTCTTCCCTTTTAACGACTTTGTTGTTCATTCTGATGATTGTAACCTACAGTTTTAGCGAATTTGTTATTCATTGTACAAATTTTGTTGTTTTTCAAACATTTTTAACGACTTTGTTATTCATTCAAGTGATTGTATTCTACAGACATAGCGACATTGTTCTACAGATTGTTTTCTTTAAATTTAGCGACCTTGTTATTCATTCTAAAGATTGTATTCTTCATTTTAGCGACTGTATTTTTGATTCTGCTGATTGTTTTTTCCCACTTTTAGCGACTGTGGTATTCATTCTGCTGATTATATTCTCCTTTTTTTGTGACTTTGTTATTCATTCTACTGATTATATACACCAGTTTTAGTGATTGTGTTAAACATTCTGCTGATTTTATTCTCCACTTTTGGATGGTTGTGTTATACATTCTGCTGATTGCATTCTCCACTTTTAGTGACTGGGTTATACATTCTGTTGATTGTATTCTCCACCTTAAGTGACAGGGTTATACATTCTGTTGATTGTATTCACCACTGTAAGTGACTGGGTTATACATTCTGCTGATTGTATTCTCCACTTTTGGATGGTTGTGTTATTCATTCTGTTGATTGTAATCTCCATTTTTGGATGGTTGTGTTATTCATTCTGCTGATTGTATTCACCAGTTTTAGTGACTGGGTTATACATTCTGTTGATTGTATTCTCAACTTTTGGATGGTTGTGTTATTCATCTGCTGATTGTAATCTCCACTTTTGGATGGTTGTGTTATTCATTCTGCTGATTGTTTTTTCCCACTTTTAGCGACTGTGGTATTCATTCTGCTGATTATATTCTCCTTTCTTTTGTGACTTTGTTATTCATTCTACTGATTATATACACCAGTTTTAGTGATTGTGTTAAACATTCTGCTGATTGTATTCTCCACTTTTGGATGGTTGTGTTATACATTCTGCTGATTGCATTCTCCACTTTTAGTGACTGGGTTATACATTCCATTGATTGTATTCTCCACCTTAAGTGACAGGGTTATACATTCTGTTGATTGTATTCACCACTGTAAGTGACTGGGTTATACATTCTGCTGATTGTATTCTCCATTTTTGGATGGTTGTGTTATTCATTCTGTTGATTGTAATCTCCATTTTTGGATGGTTGTGTTATTCATACTGCTGATTGTATTCACCAGTTTTAGTGACTGGGTTATACATTCTGTTGATTGTATTCTCAACTTTTGGATGGTTGTGTTATTCATCTGCTGATTGTAATCTCCACTTTTGGATGGTTGTGTTATTTGTTCTGCTGATTGTAATCTCCACTATACGTGACAGGGTTATACATTGTGTTGATTGTATTCTCCACTTTTGGATGATTGTGTTATTCATTCTGCTGATTGTATTCTCCACTTTTAGTGACTGTGTTATTCATTCTGCTGATTGTATTCCCCACTTTTGAATGACTGCGTTATTCATTCTGCTGATTGTATTCTCTGTGTTATTCATTCTGCAGATTGTAATCACCACTTTTCGGTGTTGTGTTATTCATTATGCTGATTATACTCTCCATGTCTAACGACTGTGATATTCATTCAGCTGATTGTTTCTCGACTTTTAACGACTGTGTTTTTCAGTTTGGAGATTGTAATCACCACTTTTCGGTGTTGTGTTATTCATTATGCTGATTATACTCTCGATGTCTAACGACTGTGATATTTATTCAGCTGATTGTTTCTCGACTTTTAACAACCGTGTTTCTCATTCTGTAGATTGTAATCACCACTTTTCGGTGTTGTGTTATTCATTATGCTGATTATACTCTCCACGTCTAACGACTGTGTTTTTCATTCTGCAGATTGTAATCACCACTTTTAGTGACTACGTTATTCATTCTGCTGATTGTATTCTCCACTTTTAACGTCTGTGTTATTCATTATGCTGATTATACTCTCCACGTCTAACGATAGTTCTATTCATTCTTTTGATTGTATTTTCCACTTTAAGTGACTTAGTTATTCATTCTGTTGTTTGTATTCTCCACTTTTAGTGACTGTGTTATTTATTCGGCGGATAGTATTCTCCACTTTTGGATGGTTGTGTTATTTATCCTGTTGATTATATTTTCCGCTTTTAGCGACTGTATTTTTTATTCTGCTGATTATATTCTCAGCTGTTAGTGATTGTATTATTCAATCTGTTGATTGTATACTCCACTTTTCGTTACTTTGTTATTCATTCTGCTGATTGTACTGTCCACTTTTGAATGACTTTGTTATTCATTTTGTTGATTGTATTGTCCATGTTAAGTGTCTGTGTTATTCATTCTGCTGATTGTATTTTCCACTTTAAGTGTCTGTGTTATTCATTCTGCTGATTGTATTTTCCACTTTTAGTGACTGTGTTATTCATTCTGTTGATTGTATTCTCCACTTTTAGTGACTGTGTTATTCATTCTGCTGATTGTATTCTCCACTTTTGGATGTCTTTGTTATTGATTTCACACATTGTTTTTTTTTCTTCTTTTTTTTTTTAACTAATTTTTATTATTTAGTGTGCAAACTGTATTCCCCAATATTTATCGACTTTGTTATTCATTCTAAGATTGCTAAGTTTTCTCCTCTAATGAACGACTTTGTCATTCAGTTGTCAGACATTGACTATAGTTAACGACTTTGTTTCGCTCCATTGTTGAATAACTTGATTATTCATTCCAAAGATAGTTCACTTCGATATTGAAAGACTTTGTTATTCGTGCTACGGCTTGTTTTCTATATTACTGTTTTATTTTCAATCGGGAAGATGAGCTACCGCTTCAATTTAAAAAAAATATGGATCGATGCAATTGTATTTAACAAAAATGATAACAGACAAATGTTCGCATAATAAGAGATTTTATATTTGTTTTCACACACCTAATATATTCTGATGAACAAAAAACGGATCGAGGCATATAACAGATTAGCTGGTAATTTGATACTCCTGCAAACATTCTCATTTTTCTTGATCATAAACCCAGATAGTTAGTGACACGCATATGAATATTAAACATATATTTCACGTGAAATATATCCGTAAATGTCATTATGTTAATTGATATCCCTGGATACGATAGTAATTGTATTTTAAAACACCACACTTCACCGAGTAAATTTGGTTATCCTCATAACAAAATCAACATTAAATATCAAAAATGATAAATTTTAATAATATTGCATTATTGGTCAGTTTCATTTTAAAAACATTAAACATAGACAAATACAGCAAACAAATACAGCAACAGCACAAACACAAAAAAAATAATATATAGACAGTTACAGCCACAGTACAAACACAAACGATACATAGACAGTAACAACAACAGTACAAACACAAATACTACAAAGACAGTTACAGCAACAGCACACATACAAATAATACATAGACAGTTACAGCAATAGTACAAACACAAACAATACATAGACAGTTACAGCAACAGCACATTCAGAAACGATACATAGACAGTAACAGCAACAGAACAAACACAAACGATACAAAGACAGTAACAGCAACAGTACACATACAAATAATACATAGACAGTTAAAGCAACAGCACACATACAAATAATACAAAGACAGTTACAGCAATAGTACAAACACAAACAATACATAGACAGTTACAGCAACAGCACAAACACAAACGATTCATAGACAGTGACAGCAACAGCACACATACAAACAATACATAGACAGTTACTGCAACAGTACACATACAAGCGATACATAGACAGTTACAGCCACAGCACAAATATAAACAATACATAGACAGTTACGGCAACAGCACACATACAAACAATACATTGACAGTAATAGCAACAGCACACGTACAAACAATACATAGACAGTAACAGCAACAGCACGAATACAAACAATACATACACAGTTACAGCAACAGTACAAACACAAACAATACATAGACAGCTACAGCAACAGTACACATACAAACAATACATAGACAGTTACAGCGACAGCAAACATACAAACAATATATAGACAGTTACAACAACAGCACACATACAAAAAATGCATAGACAGTTACGGCAACAGCACACATACAAACAACACATAGAAAGTTACGGCAACAGTACATAAACAAACAGTACATAGACAGTTTCAGCAACAGCACACATACAAACAGTACATTGACAGTTACGGCAACAGCACACATTCAAGCAATACATAACCAGTAACGGTAACAGCACACATACAAACAACACATAGAAAGTTACGGCAACAGCACATATACAAACAGTACATAGACAGTTACGGCAGCAGCACACATACAAACAATACATAGACAGTAACGGTAACAGCACAAATACAAACAATATATAGACAGTTACAACAACAGAGCACATACAAACAATACAAAGACAGTTGCGGCAACATCACACATACAGACAATACATAGACAGTTACAGCAACAGTACAAATACAAACAAAATATAGACAGTTAAATACAGAAACAGCACAAATACAAACAAAACATAGACAGTAACAGCAACAGCACAAATACAAACAATACATACATAGTTACAGCAACAGTACAAACACAAACAATACATAGACAGTTACAGCAACAGTGCACATACAAACAATGCATAGACAGTAACAGCAACAGCACAAATACAAACAATACATACACAGTTACAGCAACAGTACAAACACAAACAATACATAGACATTTACAGCAACAGCAAACATACAAACAATATATAGACAGTTACCACAATAGCACACATACAAACAATGCATAGACAGTTACGACAACAGCACACATAAATACAACACATAGAAAGTTACGGCAACAGCACACATACAAACAGTACATTGACAGTTACGGCAACAGCACATTTACAAACAATATATTATAGACAGTTACAAAAACAGCACACATACATACAATACATAGACAGTTACGGCAACAGCACAAATACAAACAATATATAGACAGTTACAACAACAGCGCACATACAAACAATACATAGACAATTGCAGCAACAGCACACATTCAAACAATCCATAGACATGACAGCAACATTACAAAAACAAGCAATACATAGACAGTTACAGCAACAGTAAAAATACCAATAATACATAGACAGTTACAGCAACAGCTGCAATAAAAACAATACATAGACAGTAACAGCAACAGTACAAATACAAAAAATACATAGACAGTTACAACAACAGTACTAATGCAATCAATACATAGACAGTTACAGCAACAGCACAAATACAAACAATATATAGACAGTCACAGCAACAGCACAAATACAAACAATACATAGACAGTTACAGCAACAGCACATATACAAATAATATATAAACAGTTACAGTTATAGCACAAATACAAACAATACATAGACAGTTACAGCAACAGCACAAATACAAACAATGTATTGACAGTTACAGGAACAGCACAAATACAAACAATATACAGACAGTTACAGCAACAGCACAAATACAAACAATATAAAGACAGTTACAAATACAAACAATATAAAGACAGTTACAGCAACAGCACAAATACAATAAATAAATAGACAGTTACAGTAACAGCACAAACAGAAACAATACAAAGACATTTACACCAACAGTACACATACAAACAATCCATAGACAGTAACAGCATAACACATACAAACAATATATAGACAGTTACAGCAGCAGTACACATACAAACAATATATAGACATTAGCGGTAACAGCACATATACAAACAATATATATACAGTTAATGCAACAGCACACATACAAATAATATATAGACAGTAACAACAACAGCACAAATACAAACAATACATAGACAGTTACAACAACAGCACAAATACAAACAATACATAGACAGTTACAGCACAAATACAAACAATATATAGACAGTTACAGCAGCAGTAAAAATACAAACAATACATAGACAGTTACAGCAACAGCACCAATAAAAACAATACAAAGACAGTTACAGCAACAGTACAAATACAAAAAATATATAGACAGTTACAGCAACAGTACTAATGCAATCAATACATAGACAGTTACAGCAACAGCACAAATACAAACAATACATAGACAGTTACAGCAACAGCACAAATACAAACAATATATAGACAATGACAGCAACAGTACAAATACAAACAATATATAGACATTTACAGCAACAGTACATTCACAAACAATACATAGACAGTTACAGCAACAGTACTAATGCAATCAATACATAGACAGTTACAGCAACAGCACAAATACAACCAATACATAGACAGTTACAGCAACAGCACACATACAAACACTACATTGACAGTTACGGCAACAGCACATTTACAAACAATATATTATAGACAGTTACAAAAACAGCACACATACATAAAATACATAGACAGTTACGGCAACAGCACAAATACAAACAATATATAGACAGTTACAGGAACAGCATCAATATAAACAATGTATTGACAGTTACAGGAACATCACAAATACAAACAATATACAGACAGTTACAGCAACAGCACAAATACAAACAATATAAAGACAGTTACAGCAACAGCACATTTACAAACAATATATAGACAGTTATAGTAACAGCACTAATGCAAACAATATATAGACAGTTACAGCAACAGTACAAATTCAAACAATGTATAGACATTTACAGCAACAGTACACTTGCAAACAATACAAAGTCAGTTCCAGCAACAGCACAAATACAAACAATATATAAACAGTTACAGCAACAGCACAAATACAAAAAATACCTTGACAGTTACAGTTACAGCACAAACAGAAACAATACAAACACAGTTACACCAACAGTACACATACAAACAATCTATAGAGAGTAACAGCAGCATAAAACATACAAACATATATAGACAGTTACATCAGCAGTACACATACAAACAATATATAGACATTAGCGGCAACAGCACATATACAAACAATATATATACAGTTACTGTAACAGCACACATACAAATAATACATAGACAGTTACAGTAACAGCACAAATACAAACAATACATAGACAGTAACAACAACAGCACAAATACAAACAATACATAGACAGTTACAACAACAGCACAAATACAAACAATATATAGACAGTTACGGCAACAGCACAAATATAAACAATATATAGACAGTTACTGCAACAGCACACATACAAATAATAATAGACAGTTACAACAACAGCACAAATACAATGTATAGAGAGATACAACAACAGCCCAAATACAAACAATACATAGACAGATACAGCAACAACAAACATACAAACAATACATAGACAGTTACAACAACAGCACACATACAAACAATATACAGGCAGTAACGGCAACAGCACACATACAAACAATATATATACAGTTACAGCAAAAGCATGCATACAAACAATATATAGACAGTTACAACAACAGCACA
>CM055904.1:213112-263112 GCA_029582155.1 Panopea generosa | reverse complement strand
CATCAGATCTTGAGTAGGAGTAATGATTACTCCAGGCATCAGATCTGGAGTCTGAGCAATGATGACTCCAGACATCAGATCTGGAGTTGGAGTAATGATGAGCCAAGGCATCAGATCTGGAGCTAGAGTAATGATGATCCCAGGCAGCAGATCTGGAATTGGAGTAATGATGAACCCTGGAATCAGATCTGGAGTCCGAGTAATGGTGACCCAAGGCAGTAGATCTGGAGTTCGAGTTATGATGGCCCAAGGCATCAGATATGAAGTCTGAGTTATGATGACCCCAGGCATCAGATCTGGAGTCGGAGTTATGATGATCCCAGGCATCAGATCTTGAGTTGGAATAATGATGAAGTTTGTTTACTTGCATAAACATGTTTAATTTTATCAAAAATAAAAAAGTGGGAACCTGGCTGTGCCGGGACACATTGTATACAGATATCCAAAGTCATGAAGTTTTTTTTACTGGAACTAACAAACACAAATGATTTTTTATCTCTCATATCAAACATATTGAATAATTATTTTAATTTAGTTCCATTATCAGAGCACAGGAATATCATCTTGGCCTTTCTTGCATACTGGACAAAGATTGCCACATTCTTTTACCAGGTACAAAATTTTCATCCTAGACCCTTTCATGCACTATGATATAATGTCATGTGATGCATTGATTCATAAATACCTCGCGCTATGAAGTATTCATTCATAAATACCTTGTGCTATGAGGTATTCATTCATAAATACCTCGTGCTATGACGCATTCATTCATAAATACCTCGCGCTATGACGTATTCATTCATAACTCGCGCTATGACGTATTCATTCATAAATACCTCGTGCTACGACGTATTCATTCATAAATATATCGCGCTATAATAAATACCTCGCGCTATGACGTATTTATTCATAAATACCTAGTGCTACGACGTATTCATTGATGAATACCTCGCGCTATGACGTATTCATTCATAAATACCTCGTGCTATGACGTATTCATTGATGAATACCTCGCGCTATGACGTATTCATATGATATTCTTCCGCTACTATAGAAAATGGACAAGAAAAAATCTTTAAAAAATCAGTTGCATTTTTTTTTAGGGGGGGGGGGGGGGGGGCGGTTAGTGTAAATGAAATTTTCCGTCCTTCAGGATCACAGTTTTATCATTAAAATAATATTTTAGAGGCCATTGTGTCGAGTGTGTAGAACTCTGATCCCTTTAGTGTGGCGGATGTGCAGTGGAGGCTGCTCACACTAGTTCGATCCCCAGCTCAATCTGTTGGCATCTCGGAAATAACACTCAGTACTGGTTCTACCCAGGAAGTGGAATTGAGAGTAATATTTAAGCTCTGAGCTTACTTTGCACTCGAGAAATAAAATGAAATATTATAAACTAAACTGGCTTAAGTGGCAAACACTCTATCCACTTCACCATTTTAAAGTGTTGAATACATTTTTTGACACTGACATATCAAGAGTACATTATATGTGTTTAGTTAAAAGTTTACAAAATATGTGATAGTCAATACATTGGATAAAGTCATGTATGTGATAGATATGTCTGATATACATTAAATAATGCGTTCATTATTTAAAGTTGTTCCTGTTTGTTAGATACTTGATATGTAAATATATGTATGTGATAGATATGCCTGATATACATTAACTTAGAAAAAATAATGCGTTCATTATTTAAATTTGTGCCTGTTTGTTAGATACTTGATATGTAAATATATGTATGTGATAGATATGCCTGATATACATTAACTTAGAAAAAATAATGCGTTCATTATTTAAATTTGTGCCTGTTTGTTAGATACTTGATATGTAAATAGAGTTTTTGAATTAATATTTGTATATTTATAAATAAGAGATTTATATGCAATATTTCATATTGTTTTGTTAACTTTGTACTTGTTGAACAATCAAAATAAAGAAGTATTTGTTTTATGTACACATCAGTTATTTCTTTATACCATTAATTATGCATTATTACGGTATTAAAGATCTTTTGGTTTAAAACGAAGGAAAATCTTGGAGTATAACCACAGTTCCTCCTCAAGAAGCCGCTGCCAACTTCCTCACAAAGTTTTGGGCCAAACTGGGGTCAAACCCATTACCACAAAAATGAGAAGCAAACGTTCTTGAGACGGTGATTTAACCAAGTGTCTTAGTGTTTCTCTTAATATCCCTGGCGCTGTATATGTATATAGTATCTATACCACAATATGTTATTCTGGGGGTGGGGGGGGGGGGGGCTATATGAGTGATGGCAAGAACAGATTTATATATTATAATTAGTATACTTAAGTAATTCATTTTCAGAAATAAGTGAAAAATTATCAAAATTTATATGTGTCTCTTCTAATGTAATCAATATAAACACCAACATAAGTATCAACATAAAAAACAACAGTAGTCGCAACTACAAAACAAACAGGACAGTAGTGTAGTGGAGATAGTGTTGGCCACTCATGCCAGAGATGGCAGGTTTGATTCCCAGCTCGACCCGGTGCCTCTCTAAAAACAACACTCAGTACTGGTTCTATCCAGGAAGCAGACTCGGGGGCAATTCATATAGGCTCCGAGCCTTCTTTACAATCGAGCTAAAATAAATTGGTATCAATTAACAGAAACAAATTAGATCTGCGACTAAAAATGAGTTTACTTATCCATCGGTGCATTGCTACATGTATATTGATGTAATAACAAACAAAACATCATTAACAGCATGTACAACAACAATAGCAACTTCTGCAGTAATAAAAACACCAGCATCGACAACAACAACAATACGATTAATAAAACATCATACTAATCCACCCCTTCGCTGTCCTGCTCTTACAGTCTAACATTCTACTGTTGAACTGCTGTTGTACAATTGTATATAAAAACAATAATAATACAACATACTAATCCACTGCAATAATAAACAATTTTATTGCCATATAAACACATATTACAATATATATCATGCATATAAGTCAAATACAATTTAAGGCAAAAGGGTCTGGCCACAAGTTCTTTCAACATTAGATACGGCCATTCCCTTTCAACTATATTTTGCAATTTTAAAGATGGTTTAGGTATATTGAAACTATATTCATGGCAGGTAAATACGAGTAGCATAATGTAATTAATGAGAACATATATATATATACACCGCTCACACAAACACACACAGACCCAGAAACACACACACACACGTGTGTGTGTCATTATTGTACTAATCCACTGCCTTGCTGCTACAGTCTAATATTCTATTGCTGAACTGTTGTTTTACAACAGTAGACAACAACAATATAAACATCATAAGCATTCTCATCATCAGCAGCATTTGCATCATTATCATCAGCAGGTGTAAAAGAAACAACTATGATAGTGATATTCATTAAACTACTGAAGGAGTAGAGTATCTTTGTTTCAAGACCATTTTGCGTGATCGAAACATATTTAAACATCTAAGCAGCTTACAGCTGATGTACAAGAAATCATCTGCCTGCCTGTGTTGAATTATGAATTATTAATTTGCAAATTATGAATCCTTCGTGTGCTGTTTCATCAACATTTAGTCAGGAGATGCAAGTTTTCTATCCTTCTATACAAGTCCTTGGCAATAGAAAGTGACTTTAGACTATACTTGACAATATTTCATCGGTTGCCAAGAAAATTGTATAATGAACGCATAAATTGGGGTCAAAGGTCACTAGGTGCAGAAAAGTTAACATTTTGAATGTTTTGGTGTTTCTGATATACTCAAACACTAGAGACTTCATTTAAGTATTTATTTCAATGGAATACATCTATTTGCCTATTATAAATACCATAATCTTGCAAAATTATCTTTATATGGGAATTTCTGGACCAAAAAAATAAAAAATAATCAATTAAAGTATCAAAAATACTTTCGAAAACTGGAGTTAGATATTATAAATTTTAAACAACATAGTTGCTATGAAGGGTTTAAACGAAAATAATCATATCGCATGTTTTTACAGACCATACCAACCTTAACAAACATTTTTTAATTAATCTGGCAATGTAACACATACAGAATAAGTGTTTGCTTGAGAGTTTATTATCGTTAAAATAATAATCGAGTATGTTGAAGTTTATCAATGCCATTTCCAATATGATTCAATTTTTTTAAAATAAAGATATAATTGTGTTTCCATTTAAATATTATTCAACATTGAATATATATGTATAGTGAAATAAAATACCTTATACAGGCATTTAAAGGAAATAAATCAGAATTTTTTTAAATTTTGAAATTGGCTAGAAATACATCCCCACCCCCACACAAATATACCATTCCTATCTATTATGCCTATATATACTCATTGACCCCATATTGCCAAAAGGATATCTATTCACTAGTAGTTGCTATAATAATTCCAACAATTCCTATTGCCATTTGAATAGGACTTCAATAGTTACTTTAGCTATCCTTATATTTAAGATGATTTCGATATTAGATCATATCAGCTACATTTCCGTTCATACTGAATTTTGGCTCAGATCAGTCGGATTTGGCAAACTAATCACTGCTTATCCAAGAGTTATTATTTAACATACATAGGAATTTAACCATCGTATTATTTTCCTTAGTCTTGCAGTTCAACTGTTACAGTTTTCAACTTCAGATTATATTTTAACATTTATAGAATACCGTCCATAGAGTTTCATGTACTGATGCGCTGGGAAAGGACAGGAAGCCTAATATACAATTGTGTGAAAATGCTCCAGATATAATAATGATAACAATATAATTGCCTCATGATAGAATTGCTTTTCTTATGTAGGTGTTGGTCTAGATTATGAAATATCTATATATCTAAAGTTGCTGAAGACTTTATGATTTTAATGTTTACTGGTGCAGTAGATGTTCAGTGCTGAAAGTTTGTTTTTCTAATTTTACTATTCTATATTAAAAAGTGGCCAAGCTTTATATTTCATATTATTACATTATAGAATTTAGTGTTTTTATTAGGTAGAGCCCAGTTTGTGTTTTGGTTATTTGGTAAATTATCGGCATCATGTTTTAGCATTGAATAAATATTTTTAACTATGAAGTTTTCGCCTTGTTTGAGGATTTTCATCCAGTATTTTATCATATTAATTTTTCTGACAACTTGTAGTGGAACTCTTCCTAGTTCTCCATAAAGTGCATTTAAATTTGTAGATTTTTTAGCACACAATATTCGTCTAAGAAATTTGGTATGTATTCGTTCGATATCGGTGGCTTTATATTCACCCCATATTCCAGAGCCAAAATTTAAAATTGATCCTACTAAGCAATCAAAGAATTTGCATTTATCTTTTATAGGTAATTCAATGTTTTGAAATATTTTAAATACATTGTATAATGCAAAACTTCCGTGTTGTGCTAGATGTTTTTGAGTTTGGTTCCAATTACCGTTTTTAAATAATTGTATTCCTAAGTACTTAAATGATGTGACTGTTTCTATTAGAGTGTTATATATGTAGAAATCTTGGTGTGTATGGCGTCTTTTTTCAAATACAACAGTTTTAGTCTTGGTTGTGTTTATTTTTAGACCCCATTGGTTACAATATCGTTCAATATCATTTAAAATTGATTGCAAGGCAAACGGTGATTTTGTAAATACAACTTGGTCATCGGCATATATAACTAAGAAAATCTTTAGTTCGTTGTAGTTAAAAATATCTTGTAAGTTACTATTGATGTTGTTTTTAATATCATTAAGGAAAAGCATGAAGAGCAGGCTTGAGCTTGGATCCCCTTGCTTTACTCATATGTGAGTCGATAAAATCCGAATATTCCGTGTTATAAATGCTTGTGAATCTGCCTCTTTTCTTAAGAAAATAAAACAAAAATTACATTCTAGATTGAACACCCTCATATATATATCATGGGGATTTTCACTACTAATCAAGGGAATTTCGACTACCCCTCTATTTTGACCAAGGGGATTTGACCACCTTTTTAATTTTATCAAGGGGATTTTGACTACCTTGTCATTTTTAGCCATGGAGATTTTGAGCGTCCCCTGTGCTAGGCAGTTAGTCATACATGTGATCCTACCGCCGGAAGGTAAAATCTATTGCTTTTTTACCCCATCTACCGCTCTACCGTTTTAGGTAAAAATCTACCGTTTTGTAATATCTGCAAAATATGCATATACAAAGGTCATAAATCTCGTCACCAGCTGTGTTATATTGGTTTGTCCCGGTCACTATCTCCCTTGTCCCAATAAACAATTAAAGCAATTATCGGATTAGTCGGCACCACGCTGTGTTTTCCCTCAAGCCAAATCAACAGTGTAACTTGATCTAAAAAAAGCAGGTTCCCAAATGTTTAAAAATAGAATAGGTTCCCTGACCCACAAAGGAAGTGCTAACATTGTTATCTCCCTTTGATAAAGATGGCGCCAATTTGGAACATCTGTAGGTGTAAACCCACCATTGATTTTTGTTATTTATTCTATAGTAAATAATAAAAGATTGAAAGCTTGTCATTCATAGAGAATCCCAAATGAAAAAAGTGAAACTTACTCTTTACTGTTTGTCAACCTCTGCACTATCAAAATATGATGAGAAAAGTAGGGGTCATGTGTCATATAAGAGATTTTTTTTCTGCTCAGTGTGTACACTGGTGACAAAGTGAAGGTGTCATCCCACCATTGATTTTTGTTCTTTATTCCATAGTAAATAATAAAAGTTTGAAGGCTTGTCATTCATAGAGAATCCCAAATGAAAAAAGTGAAACCTGTCAACCTCTGCACTATCAAAATATGATGAGAAAAGTAGGGGTCATGTGTCATATAAGAGATTTTTTTTCTGATCAGTGTGTACACTGGTGACAAAGTGAAAGTAGTCTTCCGAAATCATGTTTTCATACCCAAATTTTCAAGCATCAATTTTTTTTCTAAATTTACAATTCAAACATGACAATGCTATCAAAATGTTCAAAATGCATCAATAATGCCATTCAAATAAAAAAATGAGCATTAAAATAAGGAAAATGCATTTTTAAAGAAGAAGAAATGAGGATTATTTATAACCGCCATTATGCGACTTCCTTTTTGCAATGGTGGTACTATGCCTGAAAGTAGACTTCCGAAATCATGAATTCATACCCAAATTTCCAAGTACATTTTTTTTTCTAAATTCGTAATTCAAACATGACAATGCTATCAAAATGTTCAAAATACATCAATAATGCCATTCAAATAAAAAAATGAGCATTAAAATAAGGAAAATGCATTTTTAAAGAAGAAGAAATGAGGATTATTTATAACCGCCATTATGCGACTTCCTTTTTGCAATGGTGGTACTATGCCTGTAAACAGTTCAAGATAGATCTATTTATGTATAATGTCAGGGCTAGAACTTGGTAATTTTATAAATATCTTATACATTAACAATAATTGGAACTGAATGTATGTAAATATTTTCTGTAAAAGTGAAAATATCAATCATATTTACATCGACTATATGTTGAAAATAGAGGGTGGGGTAAGGTATTGAGTGTTAAGTTTCAGAGTATCATTTTATAAATCAAGTCATATCATGATTCAGTTAAACTCCCTGCTAAAAAGTATCCAAGTAGAATGCTAGGAGAAATCTAGATAAGAAGACTATTATATACTAGAGTGCCTTTTGATGAGCTGCAAGCTCAACAGTGAATACCACTGAAATTATAGACTAAAACATGAATAGAAATAGGTTAATTTAGTTATTTTTTATTGTAGTTTGTACATAGACCGCAAAAATATATTGACGCTAAAATGTACTGATTTTTTATCAAATCTTCTGATTTTTAATCCCAAATCTACTGATCTGAAATCTCAGATTCAGCAAATCTATCACATGTATGGTTAGTGGTTAAGCTTTTTAATTGGCTGAATATCCCCTACATTTGAAGAAGCATACCCTCTAAAATGTTGATACATACAGCACATCTATTAAATTACATGCAGCTGCATTTTGTAAAAAATGCCGAAGAAAGGCATGTAAGGTCAAGTCCATTCTAACTATGTATATATTAATATACCCAACAATAAAACAATATACAGTTAATCTCTGTGTGTATGATGACACGAAACAAACATTTCACCTAATTTTGATTAATATCATATAAAGTTCCAGCTTAACATTTTGCGCATGATGCTATTTTGTGACCTCAAGTTAGCTTTTTAAGTCCGTCAAATATTTGCATTATAACAACAGAAAATGCTTAAGTTTGTATAATAACATTAGACACATGGTACACCAAACTCTTATGGGTTGCCTTGTATAAGGCAAAAACAATTTAATATTATATCGTATTTTAAGCCAATTATTCAATATTTCCGTTGTGGACCTTTGACCCATTGACTTATTATGTGATACTTAAAATAAACCAAAAGGTCAAAACAATCAACAAATGTCTTAAATATTAATTCTATTGGTATTATTTTGTCCAGTTAAATTTTTGCTTGTGGTGACCTTTGACCTTATAACTCGGTCAAATGGTCAAATATTATTTGGCAAACGATTGTTTCTAATGTAGGATATAGTGGTAAACTCATTTAGACCGGTTGCGGTCTAGGAACACGCCTACACCTTATAAATTTCACCAGACTAGAAGGCAAAATATGAAATATCATATACAAAATCGGTCCTATTATCAATGCAGAAACGGCAAAAATAGCAAACCCTGTATATAGCGCATATGGACTCTTATCCGTTGTTCCTGTATATTGTGTCGGCTTTTGTTTAGGGTCAGAAGTATAATATTCCCGGCATGTTTGATACGTCATGTTTGCAGTTCCGTGTAAAACAAGTCGCTTCACATCAATCTTGCATCTGAATCGTTCCGTATCTACTCCTGCAATGAATTTCACGGTCCATTTTCCCTTAGGATTCTCTCCCCAAAAGTGAACTGACATAAACGTCCAAGATAAAGACTTAGAATTATCCTGGCTTACATTCAATTTCGTCAATATAGGAGACGACGTGTTCATAGGTGACGTGAGCCAAATCTGTAAGTTGGCAATGTCTGGGCACTGCAAAATAGTTTCTAGTTGCACATGCTCTAGCCACATTACACTGGCTTTGTTGCATGTTTCGTTATGGCAACCGTTTGTATTAATGACAATAAACTGTTTGTCGCGATATATTGTTAAAGGTTTTTTTAAATGAACTGATTTGGAGCAAACATGTTTTTCTTCAACTTTTGTCCAGTTCAATGCATATGTTTTCATTTGTTTGAAGTCCATGCGACCAAATCCTATTTGATCATTAAATTTCAACCCAGCACCATTACGCCGCAATGGAACATCTGCATGTAGAACGTCTGTATTAGCTGCCTGTACTATTATATGCTCAATGTCTCTTTTGGACAACTTTGGATTTATCTTCAGAAGCTCGCCAATATATCCAGCACCCACTGCAGTCGCTGCAGAAGCGCCGTCAAATGAAATGGTGCATTTGCCATAGAGATCACTTGTGCTGTAGCCTTCACCGACAGTTGCAGCCAAAGCACATGGACATATTTCCGTGTTCGCTGGTAACGTTCCATTTTTCCTTATATTAGCAACAGTGATAGTGTAGACACTACTGGCGTATCCGTCAGCGTTACAGTTGTCGATATGACCATTACCACTCGGGTACACAAATATCCTGCCTAAACCTGTTCTCCCATTATTAACACCTGCCTTTAATGCCTCATTTGTTAATGGCAACACTTTATGAAACCCTTTATTATCGACTATACCGTAGCTGCACGATAACACGTGAATTTCATCTAATTTATATGACAACGCGTCTGCTTCTCTGGTATCGGACAGGCTGTTGAAGTCTGTGAGCATTCTAATGCCAACAAGATATACATTTGGGGCCACCCCTCTGTCGCATCCACGACACTCGGCAGCGCCTATACGACCCATGCATTTCGTGCCATGACTCAGTGTGCTGTAAACGTTTAGCCATGTTAAAATGTTGTCATTAAAATCAATACCGGGATCACCATCGTTATCTACGAAATCATAACATAGTTCAAGCGCAATAACGTTTCTTAAATTTGGATGGTCCAGCTGAAATCGCGCATCAGCGACGGCTATTTTTATGTTAGAATGGGATGATTGGTTTAACTGTGTTGTTGGTGCGCACATGGAGAAAGGTCCATATCTTGGCCTGTTTGGCTGTTTAAAGTTCCAGCTTCTAAATGCCGGTGTTGTCTGGCCATAGCGATGTTGTGATTTACCTGCACTTTTGGAAACTATCGTTATAAACCGCTCGTAGTCTTGTTCTATGGATATAACATATTTCTGCAGTCTCATCTGGAGATAACCAATGACAGTGATGTTGAAGGGTTGCACTGAATATTCACTGACACCATTCTTCCGAAACACGTAGTACGTGGAGATTACCTGAAAAATGAAAATAAACAAATCATACTATGGACAAATAAATCAATTAATTTGGCCTCATTTATAAATCAAATGTAGAGTGTGGGTCATTTGTAGTGCATCGGATAAAGGATCGGAGAGTGCTGGGTCCGATTTTCCACCACGGCTATGTGTGGTGTCATTGAGACACTTTATTCGCATATGCTTAGTATTGGATCTACCCTGGAAGAAACGTCTCAAACCGCAGCTGTGGTCTAGGGGTAGAGTGTGCGTCTCGCATGTAGAAGGTCGTAACGTGATATTAGAAACTTGGACCTCGCTTATGCTAAGCTTCAGAGGATATTTCTAGGTTTGGTTGGTCCAGTATCAGTATAATGTGATAGTATTTATAGTTAGAATGTACTTTAATATATTTATGCCATTTAAACCCTAATACGATAGATAGGATAGATAACGTATTCATACCTGGAATAGGTGCTTTGAAACATAGCGAGTTTCTATGGAACGCTTGAAACATTGTGAGTTTGTATGGAACGGCAGAGCTGTCTTATGTTCAGCAGTGACATATTAATGGGTCATTGTATTATTATCTTGGGTTTTCGTATCATTGTCTTTGGTTATGGGGTTATTTTGTTGGTTTGTCCTAGCCTTGTGTTTGGTTGTCATTACAATGTGTTGCCAAAACATTGTGTTGGGTTGTATAATCATTATGTTGGGTTGTCTTAGTGTTATTTTGGGTTGTATAAATAATTGTGTTAGGTTACCATAGCATTGTGTTGAGTTGTCATGACATTGCGTTAGGTTGTATTATCATTATGTTGGGTTATATAATCATTGTGTTGGGTTGTCTCGTCATTATGTTGGGTTATGTAATCATTGTGTTGGGTTATATAATCATTGTGTTGGGTTATATAATCATTATGTTGGGTTATATAATCATTGTTTTGGGTTATATAATCATTGTGTTGGGTTGTCTCATCATTATGTTGGGTTATATAATTATTGTGTTGGGTTGTCTCATCATTATGTTGGGTTATATAATCATTGTGTTGGGTTATATAATCATTGTGTTGGGTTGTCTCATCATTATGTTGGGTTATATAATCATTGTGTTGGGTTGTCTCATCATTATGTTGGGTTACATAATCATTGTGTTGGGTTGTCTCATCATTATGTTGGGTTATATAATCATTATGTTGGGTTATATAACCATTGTGTTGGGTTGTCTCATCATTATGTTGGGTTATATAATCATTATGTTGGATTATATAATCATTATGTTGGGTTATATAACCATTGTTTTGGGTTATATAATCATTGTGTTGGGTTGTCTCATCATTATGTTGGGTTATATAATTATTGTGTTGGGTTGTCTCATCATTATGTTGGGTTATATAATCATTGTGTTGGGTTATATAATCATTGTGTTGGGTTGTCTCATCATTATGTTGGGTTATATAATCATTGTGTTGGGTTGTCTCATCATTATGTTGGGTTACATAATCATTGTGTTGGGTTGTCTCATCATTATGTTGGGTTATATAATCATTATGTTGGGTTATATAACCATTGTGTTGGGTTGTCTCATCATTATGTTGGGTTATATAATCATTATGTTGGATTATATAATCATTGTGTTGGGATGTCTCATCATTATGTTGGGTTATATAATCATTGTGTTGGGATATCTCATCATTATGTTGGGCTATATAATCATTGTGTTTTGGGTAACCATAAGACAATGAATAAAAAGTAAGGTGTTTGTCGGTATTGAACTCCAGACATTTCACACTGAAATCCATGATGACGACGACTTTTTCGCCAATGTAGTTTTCTAAAGCTATATAGGCTTACATAATATATGATATTACTGAGATAATGATGAGACAACCTAACATAATGATGAGACAACCTAACATAATGATTATATACTCAAACATAATGATGACACAGCCAAACATAATATAATGACAACCAAACATAATGAAGTGACAACCCAACATCATGATGAAACAACCTTACATAAGTATTATACAACCCAACATAATGATGAGACAACCCATCATAATAAATATATGACAGTGACCTTTCCACTATGTAATTAAGTCACTAATAACCCAACACAACGATTGTACAACCATATACAATGACTCTACAACCCAACACAATGACTCTACAACCTAACACAATGCTGGGACAAGCCAAGACAATGACTACCTAACCAAAGACATGACACGGCAACCCAAGATAATAATACAATGACCTATTAAGATGCCAAGGCTGAACACAAGACAGCCCCGGCGTTCCATTAGTTTCCGTAAAAATATTGATAGCGGCAATAATTACAGTAGCGGAGGAATGTCACAATGCAAAACTAAATATATGCCAAGCACACCATAGCGCACAATTTTCAAATTGTATATACACATGAAACTTGAAAGTTGATGAGAGATTACGTTTGATTATCTTAATGCTTTAAATTAGATTTGGAATATCTTTATTTTCATTTTATTGACTTCAAACTTCGTCAATATACAATATAATAATCCAGAATTAGTTTATTTGTAACTACATGTATATAAGTTTGTAAACTTGAAATTGGCAAACCAAAAACAGTTCAAATGGATAGAGATTTTCTTTTACGGATTCTTTGAGATGACAAAGCGGAGGTGACCCGTTCATGAAGTGTCCTCAATTATTTTCGATTTAAGCAGTAAAATTGCACATATCAAGCAGACCTGTTTGTTAACGAATTTCTCATAAATAAGATAAACAACAAGGACAAAATTAACCATTGTCTTGTAATGGGACTTTCCTCTTTGTGATTCAATACACTTTTCATCACTTATTGAAGTTCTAGGTGATGATGCTGATTGTCTACTGGAATATCATGAATTTATCACACCCGCAACCCCCAAGAAGCCTCACATTAGTATTATTATTCCAAATTCACGAAGCTCAGATGTTTGTATATAGACAGTTATATTTATCACATTAAATGAACATTTCGACATTAAACTAACCAATTCCATTTTAAGATATATTTTTATAAGTATATATTCAAACTAGAGAATAATATAGGCACATTAATACAACTTATGATTACTGTTCTTTTAGATGATCCCATCATTTGTGACCTACCAATAAAAGTGATCAAAATAGACGAGTTCTTATCTACAAACCATTGACATATCCACATTAAGTCACCGATTAAACAAACCAGCACAATCTATGACACGGTAACACACACATTATCACGGACAGGGAACTCTGTCACAACGTAGAGTGATTCGCGTCGACAGTTTGTCACAGATTCACGTCGACAAAATTACAATTTTTGTAAATTTTGTCACAGTTTCTAGACGATAGCGGGGACATCACCACGGATGTTTTGAATATGGTAAATATATCCATACGTATGAAGTATATGTTTTCATTTTGGGGGCAATGCAATACATTATGAGTAAAAAGCGACCAAATTGAATATATGAATATTTCTTCAGGTTTTAAGCATATTAGTTTCATTTATCAGTCATTAAATACGTTCTTATATATGTTCAAAATTCACAGAAATACCACATCAAATTACAACCAATATGATAATAATAAATATAGTCAAGTTTTGGTAATACCAGAACACGCATTTATTCGTTTATATGCATTTCTGATTTTTAAAATGTCACAGGTTTGTGATGACAGGGTAACGGAGGCGCGTCGAGCCTATTCAATGACACGGATTAAGTGTAGACCTTTTTAAGATTGCAGATTAGTGCAACACTGTGCAGATACTGTCGTGTACATTTCGGGAGTCCCACAGAGGCTGTCCGACATTCAATATTAGCGCACTCAAAACGAAAGGTGTCGTTTTTAATACCATCTACGTCAAAAATCGATATTTAAACTGGAGAGGTAAACTTGAAACGAAATCCCCATTCTAAGAATAGACAACACTTAACTACTGCTTGACGTCATTCGGATTCTTTCTATGATGAAACTATATTTACTACGTGTATACCTATATCAAAGGCGGATCTATTCTTTAAAACCGGCGCACGCCCCCTTCCTAAACTCCTATATTGTATTAAAATCCACTACTGAAAAACCTGTGTGGTCGTTTCAGATTTTGTGTTGCGCCCCTTTAAACTGAAAAGCTAGATCCGCCCCTGAGTCCAATATTATTGGCGATATCAATATTTGTTGTGTTGCGTTTCTTCATTTGATTTAACAACTGTGCAAATGTATAGGTTTAAGTTTATATATGCTGCTATATGATTACTTCAATCGGTTTTTGAATGTAAATAAATACCTCGCGTTTATATACCATGTACTGCTTGTTTAATGTGGTGTCTTAAGAAAGATTCTTCGGTTTTGCACAATAAAACGTTTTGTAAATGTACTTTTATTTATTTATTTATTTATTTATTTATTTATTTATTTATTTACGGAAACACGGGTTGGTACAGTTGTATCTTGTCATTATTATTACGTTTATTCGTTTATAATTTAAAGTTTAAACTTATCGATTTTACATCGATTGTGAAACAAGTTCTTACCACAGTTACTTGGCGTGTGGCTTTGAGCGCCCCCCCCCCCCCCTACCCCACCACCCCATGAGTGTACAACCCCACTCTACAATCCGCCATATTCAAGTTCAGCAAACATAATAACAAAAAAAAAAATATTTCCAAAAAAAAATCCTACTATATAAATCCTACTATGTAAATATATTTTTTGTTATTATATTCGTTTCTATGGTGATTTATTTTGCTGAACTTGAATATGGGGGGTTGGGGAGTTGGGGAGGGGGTTGTACACTCATAGGGTGGGGTGGGAGTAGGGGTCAAAGCAACACGCAAAGTACCTGTGGTTCTTACCATTAAGACAAATCACGCTCAAAGTCTTCCTGGGTAGAACCAGTACTTAGCATATGCGGAAAAGTTGTCTTGCTCAAGGATACCGCACATAGTCGTCGTGGAGGACCGAACTCACGACCCTCCGATCATGGGTTCGGTGCTCTACCACTTTATATATATCAAACAGAATATAGTTGGTCCTTATACAAATAGTATTCATTTTACTCTTTTCAAATTGTAGAACACAAAGCAAAGTTTCTATCAGATCCAGGTGGACAAGAGGATAAATTCAAAGAGTTTCAAATATATGTAAAACAAAGAAGCACCTGCTTGGGTCATCATTATTGGAGGACCTCACCCCACATACCCCCCGACTGAAAATCCCCTATTCGTACACCCGCTTCTTATCTGTAAATGTGCAGTTACGTACTGGGCAGTAGTATTAACATGGAATGTATGTTACGCGACATATTTTTTCCATTAACGTTGAATTCATGTAGTACATTATGTATCATGAAAAAATATTACTTTGAAATGACAAAAAAAAACATAACAAAAAGAAATTTTTGTTTCGATTTAACTTACTTTTCTGTCGTATACAAAGCCATCGACCATAACTACACTTTTCACAATGTCCAGATATTTCGGATCCTTCAAGTGAAACTTAAACATATTAATGTAGATGTTTTCTCCTTTATTAGCAAACTCCGCAAATATTGGATCCATTGTCACCTGTCCGGCGAGGAGTAGAAAATTCACACACACCAGTTGATACTTCATGGTTCTGATAATCCGTCTGGTGAAGGACAAGATGATACAGGTATTTAATGACGCACCTTTACCCGTCTTTTTATGCAGATAATGTCTTTATATAGATATAGCGTAAGCTTACATACACATACACTCGTCATTGACACCTGCGAATTTTCACTTGCGTGGGTAGCTTCGAAAAAAGAAACAAATGCATAAAAAGTTCAAGTCTCAGTCTTGCAATTTTGACAGTAGAAGACAGAGATGACACTCTTGACATATATAGCCTTTCTTTAAAATCGGATGACATTTTCTGCACTAAAATTACCTGTATGTAAGTGGTGTTTTTTCAAAATCCCAATAATGTGTGTGTATGTATATATATATATATATATATATATATATGAACAGGGAAGTATATTTTGTTTAAACTATATTTTATTCACATAAGTACATATATTTAGAATACATTTAACAATAAAGCATCAAGTCAACGTTTAACAAGATATGTGGAAAGGATACAGAAAAAAGCTTTAAAGCTTGTGTAAATCTGCTTCCATAACAGTTATTTTACATTTCATGTAGACTTTATTATATTGTTCCGTAGTAATTTCAATTTAAATGATAAATGAAATAATGGTTTATTCAGAATATTTCAGATAAAAAAAGAGTATTGGTTGAAGAGAAGGAAAGAAAGAGACTTCACTGATTTTATCTTCTTTTATCGGTTCATTCAAATACAGGGGATAGGTGTTTTGCAAGTTTATGTTTATAAATTCAATTCATTCAGTATTTATTGTTTCTTACTATCAAAGATGAAATAGAGACGTGTCATATAATTATGTAAGTAAACGTAGCATCGAATAGGAAAAGTCATTATCTATTTAACTGTGTACGATACTCAAAACGTTGGGTTTTTATAATATAGTTTTGAACTGCCATAAAAATCGAGTTGTTGTCAATTAGTGTAAGAGTTCCATTGCCATACAGGAGGTCATTCAAGGAGGGATCATGTGGACAAGTTAATTTTATATCAGTCATCATTCTTTGTCTATAATGGTGAAATAGTCTGCACCTGAATAAATAATGATGATGTGAGTCCTCAATTTCACTACAAAGGCAATTTGGACTATGTTTTATTAAATAAATGGTGATTCAGATTACTGCAGTTTGTACGGAGTCGTGTATGATATATTTGGGCAGTTCGGTTCCCTGTATAAAAGTGATTTGGTACCTCTTGTTTATTAACACTAATATTTGATTTGAATATATTAAAGGGATTATATTGGCATATTACCGTCAATTCCCTGTCCTAAATACACACGCCCAGCATGAAGATACACTCATAACTTAGAAATATACGCGTCTAAAGTGTCTAATTGCATAACCTCTTTATTACAAACATCGGGTTTCTAAAGCCACGTTTTTTGTTTTTGTTTACATTCGCCATTTGCAACGAACCGCATTCGGGTTTCCGATCAATCATCGGATAACATCGTGAAGACTCGTTTCCGATTTCATTTTCGAGGCTTTGTTCGGGAAGTTTACGAAGTTCAATGTAAACACTGCGTAATACTTTATTACGGGACGTATTAAAGATTTGGCCAATATTCAATAACTATTAATATGATAACTTTCAAGTAAATAAAGGTTATACGTCAATATATAAGCATTATTTTGTGCACACTGCATACAGGAAAAGTCTGGATTAACAGCGTGTTTGTGTTACTTGCCAATATAATCCCTTTAAGGGAAGTTAACTCTCTTATGTGTTGCGAAAGATTATTTCATTCACGCACAGAAGACGGAATTAATGAATTAAAATATAATTGAGTATTACATGAAGACGTCCTAATGTCTTGTGCATTTCGTAAGTTATAGCCAATAAGATTCCAAACATTTTCAGATAAAATTGTACATAGGTACGAAGGAGATAATCCGTTATGCATTTTGTAATAAAGGATTAATTCGTGTTTTTGTCTCCTAACTTTAAATGATTCCCAACAGGTCTCCTTGTACAGCTGACTGACATTAAACAAATAAATATAAATGGCTCCAAGTTGCAGTCAATCCAGCATCCGTCGGCATCATTCTTGCACTTGAAACTCTTTGAAAAAAAGCTGGGCTATTGTGATTTATATAAAACAAAGCTGTAATAATGTTGTTATTTTTATTTTAGTTATAAAAATATGAGATCTACTCAGTCATGTAAACTTCAAGCACAAAATATACAGTGTCTATGGCAAAGGCAAATCACAACATGCATAGTTACATTCATCATATACATGTGAGTAACAAGGACACACATATAGTTACATTCATCATATACACGTGAGTAACAAGGACACACCTATAGTTACATTCATCATATACACGTGAATAACAAGGACACACCTATAGTTACATTCATCATATACACATGAGTAACAAGGACACACCTATAGAATATATACACGACAAACGGGACCACCATACAGAACACAGTGATAAAAGACAGCTATGGCATTACTGAAGCTGTCGATAAAAGTATTATATATGTATCTACATTGAACACAAATACAATGGTATTCTAGATTAAACAAGAGGACCAAGATGGCCCTTTACCGCTCACCTGACTGACCTTGAGTCACCCAACTGAAGTAGATTATATAATACATGTACACTCAAAATTCGTGAAAGACGAGATGGGCAAGTAGTTAGAATTTTGATTTGTTTTGAAGATGTAACAGATGCGTTGAAGAGTTCAAACTTGGTAGAGGTCCACCCAAGGTAAATGTCAGTGAAATTACATCAAAATTAGGTCAGTAAATTCTGACAAGAAGGCTTCTGAAGTTTTTACTATAGATGCTAAGTCTTCGAACTAAGATAAAAATCCATTTCCAGCACAAAACTAACCTGTTATGTTTGAGAATGGTTTCAAACTAAAGCATCAGACTAAACTATTGTGCATGAAACAATCCGCAGTTTCAGCACAATAAATATTCCTATGAGTTTCAAACACAAGCCTTCCCAAAGTATATCGCTTGAAAGAATCTTTGTCGCAGTGCAATCTCCCCCAAAAATAATTAAGCATCTCCTCCAAGATTTCAATTACAATTTGACACTGAAAACCTCAAGCAGACTTTTGCTGTGATGAAAACTAGCTAAAAATATGGTATTGCTTTATTATGAAGCAGTAAACCATCCCTGTCTGAACCATGAAAATTCTGACTTTTATATTCAGAAAAACACCTATTTTAAAATGGTTCATGATATTTGAATAATATTCAATCATTGATTATATTTGTATCATTCATCTTTTTATGATGAATTATCTTTTAAAACTTGTATCTAGTATACTTTTGTATAATAATAGGTTAAAAAAAAGTTTATTTAACCCTTTGCTCCATAGATACGCGTTTTCCCGCACTAATCACAGAAGGCCTTTGAAAACAGTGCAGGAAGAGTTCTGATTGCTCGTAACAAGCAATTTGAACACTTCCTGCACTATTTTCCACTCTGTCAGTTAATATAAACATAAATCACCCATTGCTGATATGTGGTGAATTAATGCTTTCAATATTAGAGGTGTCAAAAGCCGTTAATATGAAGTAAAGGGTTAAAGAGTTTATATTACCTCTTCTTATAATAATTGCTATATACAGACAAAACATGGGAAGTAATTTGACATCAAAAACTAACCCCATCACCTAGCTGCCATGTTTTTTGACAAATCAAGATGGCTTGAACAAACCTGGTAGAGAGTCACCCAAGAAACATTTCTGTGAAATTATTTTAAAATCCAGCCAGTAGTTTCTGACAAGAAGATTTTTTAAGTTTTTTACTATAGCTTATATTGTAAACTAACCCAACCCCCTGGCCGCCATGTTTTTTGACGAATCAAGATGGCTTGGACAAACTTGGTAGAGAGAGTCACCAAAGGAACATTTCTGAGAAATTATATCGAAATTTACCCAGTGGTTTCAGAGGCGAAGTTGTTAAAAGCTAAAAGTTAACAACGGACAATGGACAACAGACGACGGACACCAGGCAATCACAAAAGATCACCTGTGAGCCTTTGGATCAGGTGAGCTAAAAAATCATTAGATAAAATCACTGGCCTTCAAGATAAAACCAAACTGAACAGTGTTTAAAATACAGAAGTCCCAATCCCACACCACAGCATATTTTAAAAGAAAATTTATATTGTAATAAGGATTCTAGGAGTAAAACTCAAACAATGCACAAAGTCCTGCATTATAATGAACATTGATAATGCATGAGCGGTTTCTTCATTTTAATGAACAATAAATATGTACGAGCTCCTACATCATTATATTGACGATTCAGATTTTTAAAGAATATGCATGAGCTCTGGCATTATAATGAACAATGAATATGCATTTGCTCTGGCATTATAATGAACAATGAATATGCATGTGCTCTGGCATTATAATGAACAATGAATATACATATGCTCTGGCATTACAATGAACAATGGATATTCATGAGGTACTGCATGATTATTCTCATCACTTGAAGCAGCAACTAAACAAGGTAATAGATATACAGTAGCGGACTGTTAATGCTCCTTTATCATACACAATAGTTTTGATGATTACAAGATCTGTACTAGGACCTATGGTTATGTTAGGGTAGAATCAATTTCAGGATCTTGATGTTTACAGGATCTGTGCAGGGACCCTAGGGTTATTGTTCAGGGGGATCAATTTCATGATCCTGATGTTTACAGGATCTGTACAGGGACCTAGGGTTATTGTTCAGGTGGAATCAATTTCATGATCCTGATGTTTACAGGATCTGTACAGGGACCTAGGGTTATTGTTCAGGTGGAATCAATTTCATGATCCTGATGTTTACAGGATCTGTACAGGGACCTAGGGTTATTGTTCAGGTGGAATCAATTACAAGGATCTGTACAGGGACCCATGGTTATTGTTTAGGTGGAATCATAGTTTTGATGTGTACAGGATCTGTACAGGGACCTAGGGTTATTGTTCAGGTGGAATCAATTTCAGGATCCTGATGTTGACAGGATCTGTACAGGGACCTAGGGTTATTGTTCAGGTGGAATCAATTTCAAGATCCTGATGTTTACATGATCTGTACAGGGACCTAGGGTTATTGTTCAGGAGGAATCAATTTCAGGATCCTGATGTTTACAGGATCTGTACAGGGACCTAGGGTTATTGTTCAGGAGGAATCAATTTCAGGATCCTGTTGTTTACAGGATCTGTACAGGGACCTAGGGTTATTGTTCAGGAGGAATCAATTTCAGGATCCTGATGTTTACAGGATCTGTACAGGGACCTAGGGTTATTGTTCAGGAGGAATCAATTACAGGATCTGTATAGGGACCTAGGGTTATTGTTCAGGTGGAATCAATTACAGGATCTGTACAGGGACTTAGGGTTATTGTTCAGGTGGAATCAATTACAGGATCTGTACAGGGACCTAGGGTTATTGTTCAGGAGGAATCAATTACAGGATCCTGATGTTTACAGGATCTGTACAGGGACCTAGGGTTATTGTTCAGGAGGAATCAATTACAGGATCTGTACAGGGACCTAGGGTTATTGTTCAGGAGGAATCAATTTCAGGATCCTGATCCCTCAGTGAAATCCATTCATTAAACTCAGACTGTCTATCACAAAAATAAAGATGGCAAATCTTACAAATGTATATCGACCCCAGGCAGCAGATTTGGAGTCCGAGTTATGATGACCCCAGGCATCAGATCTGGTGTTGGAGTAATTATGACACCAGGCATCAGATCTGGAGTTGGAGTAATGATGATCCCAGGCATCAGATCTGGAGATGGAGTTATGATGACCTCAGGCATCAGATCTGGAGTTGAAGTAATGATGCCCCCAGGCAGCAGATCTGGAATTGGAGTAATGATGATCCCAGGCATCAGATCTATAGTTTGAGTAATGGCGACCCCAGGCATCAGATCTGGGTCTGAGTAATGATGACCCCAGGCAGCAGATCAGAAGCCTGAGCATTGATGACTCCAGACATTAGATCTGGAGTTGGAGTAATGATGAACCCAATGCATCAGATCTGGAGTTTGGAGTAATGATGATCCCAGGCATCCGATCTAGAGTTTGAGTAATAATGACCCCAGGAATCAGATCTGAGTCTGAGTAATGGTGACCTAAGGCATCAGATCTGGAGTCCGAGTTTTAATGACACCAGGCATCAGATCTGGAATTGGAGTAATGATGACACAAGGCAGCAGATCTGGAGTTGGAGTAATGATGATCCCAGGCAGCAGATCTGGAGTCTGAGTAATGATGATCCCAAGCATCAGATCGAGAGTCTGAGTAATGATGATCCCAGGCAGCTGATCTGCAGTCTGAGTAATGATGACCCCAGACAGCAGATCTGGAATTGGAGTAATGACGATTCCCAGGCATCAGATCTGGAGTTGGAGTAATGGCGACCCCAGGCATCAGATCTAGAGTCTGAGTAATGATGACCCCAGGCATCAGATCTGGAATCTGAGTATTGGTGACCCCAGACATCAGATCTGGAGTTGGAGTAATGATGACTCAAGGCATCAGATCTGGAGCTGGAGTAATGATGATCCCAGGCAGCAGATCTGGAATTGGAGTAATGATGAACCCAGGAATCAGATCTGGAGTCCGAGTAATGGTGATCCAAGGCAGTAGATCTGGAGTTCGGGTTATGATGGCCCAAGGCATCAGATCTGAAGCCTGAGTTATGATGACCCCAGGCATCAGATTTGGAGTCGGAGTTATGATGACCCCAAGCATCAGATCTTGAGTTGGAGTAATGATGACATCAGGCATCAGATCTGGAGTCCTACTTATGATAACCCCAGGTATCAGATCTGCAGTCGGAGTTACGATGATCCCAGGCATCAGATTTAGAATTGGAGTAATGATGACACCAGGCATCAGATCTTGAGTAGGAGAAATGATTACTCTAGGCATCAGATCTGGAGTCTGAGTAATGATGACACTTTTGGCAGCAGATTTGGAGTCGAATAAACGATGACCCCAGGCATCATATCTGGAGTCTGAGTAATGGTGACTCCTGGCATCAGATCTGGAGTCTGAATAATGATGACCCGAGGCATCAGATCTGGAAGTCTGAGTAATGGTGACCCCAGGCATCAACTCTGGAGTCTGAGAAAAATGGTGACCCCAAGCATCAGACCTGGAGTCTGAATAATGATGACCCGAGGCATCAGATCTGGAGTCTGAGTAATGATGACCCCAGGCATCAGATTTGGAGTCTGAATAATGATGACCCGAGGCATCAGATCTGGAGTCTGAGTAATATGACCCCAGGCATCAGATCTGGAGACTGAATAATGATGACCAAAGGCATCATATCTGGAGTCTGAATAATTATGACCCGAGGCATCAGATCTGGAGTCTGAGGAATGATGACCCCACGCATCAGATCTGGATTCTGAATAATGATGACCCGAGGCATCAGATCTGGAGTCTGAGTTATGATGATCCCAGGCATCAGATTTAGAATTGGAGTAATGATGACCCCAGGCATCAGATCTTGAGAAGGAGTAATGATTACTCCAGGCATCAGATCTGGAGTCTGAGTAATGATGACCCTTTGGCAGCAGATTTGGAGTCGAATTAACGATGACCCCAGGCATCATATCTGGAGTCTGAGTAATGGTGGTCCCAGGCATCAGATATGGAGTCTGAATAATGATGATCCGAGGCATCAGATCTGGAGTCTGAGTAATGGTGACCCAAGGCATCAGATCTGGAGTCTGAGTAATGGTGACCCCAGGCATCAGATCTGGAGTCTGAATAATGATGACCCGATGCATCAGATCTGGAGTCTGAGTAATGATGATTCCAGGCATCAGATCTGGAGTCTGAGTAATGATGACCCCAGGCATCAGATCTGGAGTCTGTGTAATGGTGACTCCAAGCATCAGATCTGGAGTCTGAGTAATGATGACCCCAGGCATCAGATCTAGTGTTGGAGTTATGATGACCCCAGGCATCAGATCTGGAGTCTGAGTAATGATGATCCCAGGCATCAGATCTGGAGTCAAAGTATTGATGACCCCAGACATCAGATCTGGAGTCTGAGTAATGGTGACCCCAGGCATCAGATCTGGAGTCTGAGTAATGGTGACCCCAGGCATCAGATCTAGAATTGGAGTAATGATGACCCCAGGCATCAGATCTGGAGTCTGAGTAATGACGACCACAGGCATCAGATCTGGAGTCTGAGTAACGATTGACCCCAGGCATCAGATCTGGAGTTGGAATAATGATGACCCCAGGCATCAGATCTGGAGTCTGAGTAATGATGACTCCAGGCAGCAGATCTGGAGTCTGAGTAATGATGACTCCAGGCATCAGATCTGGAGTTGGAGTATTGATGACCCCAGTCAGCAGAGTCTGGAGTCCGAGTTGTGATGACCCCAGGCAGCAGATCTGGAGTCTGAGTAATGATGACTCCAGGCAGCAAATCTGGAGTCTGAGTAATGATAACCCCAGGCATCAGATCTGGAGTCTGAGTAATGGTGACCCCAGACATCAGATCTGGATTCTGAGTTATGATGACCCAGGCATCAGTTTCTGGAGTCTGAGTAATGATGATCCCAGGCATCAGATCTGGAGTCTTAGTTATGATGACCCCAGGCATCAGATCTGGAGTCCGAGAGTAACGATGACCACAGGCATCATATCTGAAGTTGGAGTAAAGATGATCCCAGGTATCAGATCTGGAGTCTGAGTAATGATGACTCCAGGCATCAGATCTGGAGTTGGAGTAATGATGACCCCAGTCAGCAGATCTGGAGTCTGAGTTGTGATGACCCCAGTCAGCAGATCTGGATTTTGAGTAATGATGACCCCAGGCAGCAGATCTGGAGTCTGAGTAATGATGACCCCAGACATCGGATCTGGAGTCAGAGTAATGATGACTCCATGCATCAGAATTGGAGTTGAAGTAATGATGAGCTCAGGCACCAGATCTGGAATCGATGTAGAACGGCCATCCTACCACAAACTGCCAGCTGATCCTAACTAAAATATATTTTGGCATAGCAGCCCCCATACCCCACTCAACAACCAAAGTGATACAACCTATTGAAAAACACCAATGGTCGGAGTATGACAAAAACAACAACCGAGAGTCCGAAAACTTCTAATATCACTTTCCTTAGCATGTGACAACAAGTATTAATCACAAGTGCCTGACATGTATTCAACTGTCGAAAACAAAACCTGGGGTACGTCTACAAACCAGTGATGCATCCTCAAACACAGAGTCAACTCACAGAATTTAATACTATCTGACATGGGAAACATTAGCTAAAAATGTAAACCTTTCTCAAACATGGAAACATCAGTTCACAAAATTTAAACCTTTCTCACATGTGGAAACATCACCTCACAGAATTCAAACCTATCTCACATGTGGAAACATCCAACGTGTTACTTTAAGTGCTATTTACTTAAATCCGTCTTATATTGTCACAGTGATAGTTTGTTTACTTGCATTTACATGTTTAATTTTATCAAAAATAAAAAAAGTGGGAACCTGGCTGTGCCGGGACACATTGTATACAGATATCCAAAGTCATGAAGTTTTTTTACTGGAACTAACAAACACAAATGATTCTTTATCTCTCATATAAAACATATTGAATAATTATTTTAATTTAGTTCCATTATCAGAGCACAGGAATATCATCTTGACCTTTGGGTGAGATGATTATTTCTTGCATACTGGACAAAGATTGTCACATTCTTTTACCAGGTACAAAATTTTCATCCTAGACCCTTTCATCCACTATGATGTAATGTCATGTGATGCATTCATTCATAACTACCTCGCCCTATGAAGTATTCATTCATAAATACCTCGTGCTATGACGTATTCATTCATAAATACCTCGTGCTCTGGCTCATTCATTCATAAATACCTCGCGCTATGACGTATTCTTTCATAAATACCTCGCGCTATGACGTATTCATTCATAAAAACCTCGTGCTACGACGTATTCATTCATAAATATCTCGCGCTATAACAAATACCTCGCGCTATGACGTATTTATTCATAAATACCTAGTGCTACGACGTATTCATTGATGAATACCTCGCGCTATGACGTATTCATTCATAAATACCTCGTGCTATGACGTATTCATTGATGAATACCTCGCGCTATGACGTATTCATATGATATTCTTCCGCTACTATAGAAAATGGACAAGAATAAAACATCTTTAAAAAATCAGTTGCATTTGTATGCAAGAAAAAGTATGTTTCATTTTGTTTGGGGGGGGGGGGGGGGGGGGGGTTAGTGTAAATGAAAACTTCCATCCCTCAGGATCACAGTTTTAACGTTACTGCCAAAATAATATTTTTAGAGGCAATTGTGTCGAGTGTGTAGAACTCTGATCCCTTTAGTGTGGCGGATGTGCAGTGGATAGAGTGTTGGCTGCTCACACTGGTTCGATCCTCAGCTCAATCTGTTGGCCTCTGGGAAATAACACTCAGTACTGGTTCTACCCAGGAAGCGGAATTGAGAGTAACATTTAAGCTCTGAGCTTACTTTGCACTCGAGAAATAAAAAGAAATATTATAAACTAAACTGGCTTAAGTGGCAAACACTCTATCCACTTCCCCATTTTAAAGTGTTGAATACATTTTTTGACATTGACATATCAAGAGTACATTATATGTGTTTAGTTAAAAGTTTACAAAATATGTGATAGTCAATACACTGGATAAAGTCATGTATGTGATAGATATGTTTGAAATACATTAACTGTATATGTATATAGTATCTATACCACAATATGTTTTCTAGGGGTGGGGGGCTATATGAGTGATGGCAAGAACAGATCTATATATTATAATTAGTATACTTAAGTAATTCATTTTCAGAAATAAGTGAAAAATTATCAAAATTTATTTGTATCTCTTTTAATGTAATCAATATAAACACCAACATAAGTATCAACACAAAAAACAACAGTAGTCGCAACTACAAAACAAACAGGACAGTAGCGTAGTGGAGAAGTGTTGGCCACTCATGCCAGAGATGGCAGGTTCGATTCCTAGCTCGACCCGGTGCCTCTCTAAAAACAACACTCAGTACTGGTTCTATCCAGGAAGCAGACTCGGGAGCAATTCATATAGGCTCCGAGCCTTCTTTACAATCGAGCTAAAATAAATTGGTATAAATTAACAGAAACAAATTAGATCTGACTGACTAAAAATGAGTTTACTTATCCATGGTGCATTGCTACATGTATATTGATGTAGTAACAAACAAAACATCATTAACAGCATGTACAACAACAATAGCAACTTCTGCAGTAATAAAAACACCAGCATCGACAACAACAACAACAATACGATTAATAAAACATCATATAATCCACCTTGCTGTCCTACTCTACAGTCTAACATTCTACTGTTGAACTGCTGTTGTACAATTGTATATAACAACAATAATAATACAACATACTAATCCACTGCAATAATAAACAATTTTATTGCCATATAAACACATATTACAATATATATCATGCATATAAGTCAAATACAATTTAAGGCAAAAGGGTCTGGCCACAAGTTCTCTCAACATTAGATACGGCCATTCCCTTTCAATATATTTTGCAATTTTAAAGATGGTTTAGGTATATTGAAACTATATTCATGGCAGGTAAATACGAGTAGCATAGTAATTAATGAGAACATATATATATACACCGCTCACACAAACACACACAGACCCAGAAACACACACACACACGTGTGTGTGTCAATATTGTACTAATCCACTGCCTTGCTGCTACAGTCTAATATTCTATTGCTGAACTGTTGTTTTACAACAGTAGACAACAACAATAAAAACATCATAAGCATTCTCATCATCAGCATCATTTGCATCATTATCATCAGCAGGTGTAACAGAAACAACTATGATAGTGATATTCATTAAACAACTGAAGGAGTAGAGTATCTTTGTTTCAAGACCATTTTGCGTGATCGAAACATGTTTAAACATCTAAGCAGCTTACAGTTTATGTACAAAAATCATCTGCCTGCCTGTGTTGAATTATGAATTATTAATTTGCAAATTATGAATCCTTCGTGTGCTGTTTCATCAACATTTAGTCAGGAGATGCAAGTTTTCTATCCTTCTATACAAGTCCTTGGCAATAGAAAGTGACTTTAGACTATACTTGACAATATTTCATCGGTTGCCAAGAAAATTGTATAATGAACGCATAAATTGGAGTCAAAGGTCACTAGGTGCAGAAAAGTTAACATTTTGAATGTTTTGGTGTTTCTGATATACTCAAACACTAGAGACTTCATTTAAGTATTTATTTCAATGGAAACACATCTATTTGCCTATTATAAATACCATAATCTTGCAAAATTATCTTTATATGGGAATTTCTGGACCAAAAAAATAAAAAATAATCAATTAAAGTATCAAAAATACTTTCGAAAACTGGAGTTAGATATTATAAATTTTAAACAACATAGTTGCTATGAAGGGTTTAAACGAAATAATCATATCGCGTGTTTTTACAGACCATACCAACCTTAACAAACATATTTTAATTAATCTGGCAATGTAACACATACAGAATAAGTGTTTGCTTGAGAGTTTATTTTCGTTAAAATAATAATCGAGTATGTTGATGTTTATAAATGCCATTTCCAATATGATTCAATTTTTTTTAAATTAAGATATAATTGTGTTTCCATTTAAATATTATTCAACATTGAATATATATATATATATAGTGAAATAAAATACCTTATACAGGCATTTAAAGGAAATAAATCAGAATTTTTTAAAATTTTGAAATTGGCTAAAAATACATCCCCACACCAATATACCATACCTATCTATTATGCCTATATATACTCATTGACCCATATTGCCAAAAGGATATCTATTTAAACATGCCAAAATAATATTTTGAAAAGGGTTTCCTTACTTGCGCTATTCCTCTAGGTTTAATTTTCAAATTGCAACTTATTTTGTGACATATTAAATGTGATTTCATTTTGATTTCAATTTGATCCATCATGCAGGTTTATACGTTGTAAATGTGAGTCTGAAGGACGATGTGAAGGTCGTCAAACATTTTTTCAGTGCTGTTTATTTTTAGAATAGAGATTTTGTTTTAAGTTTTCCAAACCGATTTAAATATTAATTTTGTCATGTTTTGGTGGATTTGAACATGTACCCATGTGTCAATAAACAAATCAAATACTTTTGTATTTCAACCAAACTTCATGACTGGAAGTATGTTTTGATATATCTTAACAATGCACAGGTATATGTTGTTTCGCAGCTATCATAAAAATCGCAACAACATAATATGTAATAAGTTAAGTTATGGGCTTTGCAAGTACATCACATTACATTAACATGGCATTGTAAGAATATTAGACATGCCTTTGAATAGTCTCCTTTTCATAAATTAGATCATGTACACTTGATTTGTATTACAATTTACTAGCTTTGCATTGTATATGTTATCAACTGGCAGGAAATACACTATACCTATGGGTCGTTCTAAATAATTTGACCTTAGTGATCAGCATGATTCTTATGTATTGCTATGTTGATTTCCTAAAATAATTGATTCACTGTCACAACACATGTTCGCACTAATGTATCTTTTTCTCCGTGGCTTGCTGTCACAGCGAACTCTCCAGTTGTGAAATTTCTGCATTCTTGTTCTAATTAAGTCATCAAGATATTAGACAAAATGTGTTTGAATATTTTAATAAGATCAATGAACTGTTTTCAATTTGAGGGCAAAAGAACCATATTTGATGGAAAAGCTGGCTATACTATTTCGATTTCTGGTGCTGTTCATTTATACAGTAAACATATCCACACGAGTTCAACGTTTTTTTGTATCCCTTTTGGTTTACTTTTGCCTTGGACAAGTTCCTGGCCATCACTTGACTGTTAATTACTCCTACTCTAAATATTACCAAGATCATGAAGGTCATAAGCCGTATTAGATCTTTAGATCAGAGCAAGAAGAACAGAAAACAGTCATGTTGTAAAACTGTGGTAAATCAATATGTATGTTTAAGCGTTTGTTTACCCTGCACTTAGCTCTGGGCTTTTTGGCGAGCAGGAACAGAATATTACGATGCCAGTGGACAGCATCGGCAGGTTCGCTACTCCTCCCGGTGCTGCACCACTGGCTGGATAAGATGATTACTTTCTAAGACGTTTCTCGGTGGTATAATGTTCCTTTTCCGTATTTGATCATCAAGTTGTCGTGTTTATAATTTCCGCTGACTGAGTCAATTTCAACCCGCTGAGCTTAAAGCCTTGCGTATAAGCGATTTGAAACCGAAGCTGTCTGTCAGAGTAGCCCGACGATGTACATTCTGGGAAGATTCTTGTAGTTGTAGATAAGTTGATTAAAGATGTTTCTTGAAGACGATTCTTGTGCTAAGACGATTATGCAGATATGGAGTTGCGGTCAAAAGCTGTTTCTTGTAGAAGTTGTATTACTGTAATAGCGTGCTGATTCTTGTTGATATTCCAAAAACGACCCTTTTTAACACCACGTTAAAAACATAAAATCGATGATAGGTTAAAAATCCCTCCGTGTAAAAGTGGAGGGACCGTGACCCACTAAAGGGCTGGAGCTTGCCCAGGAGACAGCCGTCCTGCTCGACAGCCGCTTGAAAGTGGGATGATGATGATGATCTAAATCAATATTTCTTCGAAATTCGCTATGCTTTGCTTTAATAAATATGCATGATGTTCTTGACCAATTACACTCATTACAGACTTTGTTTGATAGAGTTCTATTTTGATTGATATACTATAAAGTAAGTTGTGTTTCCTATGACATTCTCATAATTGCTAAATACAATGATCACTACCGTGTATAACACGTGCGGTAGTAGATCGTCAACATAGATTTTAGACATTGGTTATTGGTACCCTTTCTAGTCTCTCTCAGAACATATCAATGTATTGAATGAGGATATTCGATTTATTCTTTTTTTAAATGATAACAGCCGATCTTCCTAAATATGCACTAGTAGTTGCTATAATATTCCACAATTCCTATTGACATTTGAATAGGACTTCAATAGTTACTTTAGCTATCCTTATATTTAAGATGATTTCGATATAGATCATATCAGCTACATTTCCGTTCATACTGAATTTTGGCTCAGATCAGCCAGATTTGGCAAACTAATCACTGCTTATCCAAGAGTTATTATTTAACATACATAGGAATTTAACCATTGTATTATTTTCCTTAGTCTTGCAGTTCAACTGTTACAGTTTTCAACTTCAGATTATATTTTAACATTTATAGAATACCGTCCATAGAGTTTCATGTACTGATGCGCTGGGAAAGGACAGGAAACCTAATACATTTGTCTGAAAATGCTCCAGATATAATAATGATAACAATATAATTGCCTAATGATAGAATTGCTTTTCTTATGTAGGTGTTGGTCTAGATTATGAAATATCTATATATCTAAAGTTGCTGAAGATTTATGATTTTAATGTTTACTGGTGCAGTAGATGTTCATGCTGAAAGTTTGTTTTTCCAATTTTACTATTCTATATTAAAAAGTGGCCAAGCTTTATATTCATATTATTGCATTATAGAATTTAGTGTTTTTATTAGGTAGAGCCCAGTTTGTGTTTTGGTTATTTGGTAAATTATCGGCATCATGTTTTAGCATTGAATAAATATTTTTAACTTGATTTCGCCTGTTTGAGGATTTTCATCCAGTATTTTATCATATTAATTTTTCTGACAACTTGTAGTGGAACTCTTCCTAGTTCTCCATAAGTGCATTTAAATTGTAGATTTTTTAGCACACAATATTCGTCTAAGAAATTTGGTATGTATTCGTTCGATATCGGTGGCTTATATTCACCCATATTCCAGAGCCAAAATTTAAAATTGATCCTACTAAGCAATCAAACATTTGCATTTATCTTTTATAGGTAATTCAATGTTTTGAAATATTTTAAATATATTGTATAATGCAAAACTTCCGTGTTGTGCTAGATGTTTTTGAGTTTGGTTCCAATTATTTTTTAAATAATTGTATTCCTAAGTACTTAAATGATGTGACTGTTTCTATAGAGTGTTATATATGTAGAAATCTTGGTGTGTATGGCGTCCTTTTTCAAATAACAGTTTTAGTCTTGGTTGTGTTTATTTTTAGACCCCATTGGTTACAATATCGTTCAATATCATTTAAAATTGATTGCAAGGCAAACGGTGATTTTGTAAATACAACTTGGTCATCGGCATATATAATTAAGAAAATCTTTAGTTCGTTGTAGTTAAAAATATCTTGTAAGTTACTATTGATGTTGTTTTAATATCATTAAGGAAAAGCATGAAGAGCAGGCTTGAGCTTGGATCCCCTTGCTTTACTCATATGTGAGTCGATAAAATCCGAATATTCCGTGTTATAAATGCTTGTGAATCTCTTTTCTTAAGAAAATAAAACAAAAATTACATTCTAGATTGAACACCTCATATATATATCATGGGGATTTTCACTACTAATCAAGGGAATTTGACTACCCCTCTATTTTGACCAAGGGGATTTGACCACCTTTTTAATTTTATCAAGGGGATTTTGACTACCTTGTCATTTTTAGCCATGGGGATTTTGAGCGTCCCCTGTGCTAGGCAGTTAGTCATACATGTGATCCTACGCCGGAAGGTAAAATCTATTGCTTTTTAACCCCATCTACCGCTCTACCGTTTTAGGTAAAAATCTACCGTTTTGAAATATCTGCAAAATATGCATATACAAAGGTCATAAATCTCGTCACCAGCTGTGTTATATTGGTTTGTCCCGGTCACTATCTCCCTTGTCCCAATAAACAATTAAAGCAATTATCGGATTAGTCGGCACCACGCTGTGTTTTCCCTCAAGCCAAATCAACAGTGTAACTTGATCTAAAAAAAGCAGGTTCCCAAATGTTTAAAAATAGAATAGGTTCCCTGACCACAAAGGAAGTGCTAACATTGTTATCTCCCTTTGATAAAGATGCGCCAATTTGGAACATCTGTAGGTGTAAACCCACCATTGATTTTTGTTATTTATTCTATAGTAAATAATAAAAGATTGAAAGCTTGTCATTCATAGAGAATCCCAAATGAAAAAGTGAAACTTACACTTTACTGTTTGTCAACCTCTGCACTATCAAAATATGATGAGAAAAGTAGGGGTCATGTGTCATATAAGAGATTTTTTTTCTGCTCAGTGTGTACACTGGTGACAAAGTGAAGGTGTCATCCCACCATTGATTTTTGTTCTTTATTCCATAGTAAATAATAAAAGTTTGAAGGCTTGTCATTCATAGAGAATCCCAAATGAAAAAGTGAAACCTGTCAACCTCTGCACTATCAAAATATGATGAGAAAAGTAGGGGTCATGTGTATAAGAGATTTTTTTCTGATCAGTGTGTACACTGGTGACAAAGTGAAAGTAGTCTTCCGAAATCATGTTTCATACCCAATTTCAAGCATCAATTTTTTTTTCTAAATTCACAATTCAAACATGACAATGCTATCAAAATGTTCAAAATGCATCAATAATGCCATTCAAATAAAAAATGAGCATTAAAATAAGGAAAATGCATTTTTAAAGAAGAAGAAATGAGGATTATTTATAACCGCCATTATGCGACTTCCTTTTGCAATGGTGGTACTATGCCTGAAAGTAGACTTCCGAAATCATGAATTCATACCCAATTTCCAAGCATCATTTTTTTCTAAATTCGTAATTCAAACATGACAATGCTATCAAAATGTTCAAAATACATCAATAATGCCATTCAAATAAAAAATGAGCATTAAAATAAGGAAAATGCATTTTTAAAGAAGAAGAAATGAGGATTATTTATAACCGCCATTATGCGACTTCCTTTTTGCAATGGTGGTACTATGCCTGTAAACAGTTCAAGATAGATCTATTTATGTATAATGTCAGGGCTAGAACTTGGTAATTTTATAAATATCTTATACATTAACAATAATTGGAACTGAATGTATGTAAATATTTCTGTAAAAGTGAAAATATCAATCATATTTACATCGACTATATGTTGAAAATAGAGGGTGGGGTAAGGTATTGAGTGTTAAGTTTCAGAGTATCATTTTATAAATCAAGTCATATCATGATTCAGTTAAACTCCCTGCTAAGAAGTATCCAAGTAGGATGCTAGGAGAAATCTAGATAAGAAGACTATTATATACTAGAGTGCCTTTTGATGAGCTGCAAGCTCAACAGTGAATACCACTGAAATTATAGACTAAAACATGAATAGAAATAGGTTAATTTAGTTATTTTTTATTGTAGTTTGTACATAGACCGCAAAAATATATTGACGCTAAAATCTACTGATTTTTTATCAAATCTTCTGATTTTTAATCCCAAATCTACTGATCTGAAATCTCAGATTCAGCAAATCTATCACATGTATGGTTAGTGGTTAAGCTTTTTAATTGGCTGAATATCCCCTACATTTGAAGAAGCATACCCTCTAAAATGTTGATACATACAGCACATCTATTAAATTACATGCAGCTGCATTTTGTAAAAAATGCCGAAGAAAGGCATGTAAGGTCAAGTCCATTCTAACTATGTATATATTAATATACCCAACAAAAAACAATATACAGTTAATCTATGTGTGTATGATGACACAAAACAAATATTTCACCTAATTTTGATTAATATCATATAAAGTTCCAGCTTAACATTTTGCGCATGATGCTATTTTGTGACCTCAAGTTAGCTTTTTAAGTCCGTCAAATATTTGCATTATAACAACAGAAAATGTTGTGCTTAAGTTTGTATAATAACATTAGACACATGGTACACCAAACTCTTATGGGTTGCCTTGTATAAGGCAAAAACAATTTAATATTATATCGTATTTTAAGCCAATTATTCAATATTTCAGTTGTTGACCTTTGACCCAATGACTTATTATGTGATACTTAAAATAAACCAAAAGGTCAAAACAATCACAAATGTCTTAAATATTAATTCTATTGGTATTATTTTGTCCAGTTAAATTTTTGCTTGTGGTGACCTTTGACCTTATAACTCGGTCAAATGGTCAAATATTATTTGGCAAACGATTTTTCTAATGTAGGATATAGTGGTAAACTCATTTAGACCGGTTGCGGTCTAGGAACACGCCTACACCTTATAAATTTCACCAGACTAGAAGGCAAATTATGAAATATCATATACAAAATCGGTCCATTATAAATGCAAAAACGGCAAAAATAGCAAACCATGTATATAGCGCATATGGACTCTTATCCGTTGTTCTGTATATTGTGTCGGCTTTTGTTTAGGGTCAGAAGTATAATTTTCCCGGCATGTTTGATACGTCATGTTTGCAGTTCCGTGTAAAACAAGTCGCTTCACATCAATCTTGCATCTGAATCGTTCCGTATCTACTCCTGCAATGAATTTCACGGTCCATTTTCCTTAGGATTCTCTCCCCAAAAGTGAACTGACATAAACGTCCAAGATAAAGACTTAGAATTATCCTGGCTTACATTCAATTTCGTCAATATAGGAGACGACGTGTTCATAGGTGACGTGAGCCAAATCTGTAAGTTGGCAATGTCTGGGCACTGCAAAATAGTTTTCTAGTTGCACATGCTCTAGCCACATTACACTGGCGTGTTGCATGTTTCGTTATGGCAACCGTTTGTATTAATGACAATAAACTGTTTGTCGCGATATATTGTTAAAGGTTTTTTAAATGAACTGATTTGGAGCAAACATGTTTTTCTTCAACTTTTGTCCAGTTTAATGCATATGTTTTCATTTGTTTGAAGTCCATGCGACCAAATCCTATTTGATCATTAAATTTCAACCCAGCACCATTACGCCGCAATGGAACATCTGCATGTAGAACGTCTGTATTAGCTGCCTGTACTATTATATGCTCAATGTCTCTTTTGGACAACTTGGATTTATCTTCAGAAGCTCGCCAATATATCCAGCACCCACTGCAGTGGCTGCGGAAGCGCCGCCAAATGAACTGGTGCATTTGCCATGAGATCACTTGTGCTGTAGCCTTCACCGACAGTTGCAGCCAAAGTGCATGGACATATTTCTTGTTCGCTGGTAACGTTCCATTTTTCCTTATATTAGCAACAGTGATAGTGTAGACACTACTGGCGTATCCGTCAGCGTTACAGTTGTCGATATGACCATTACCACTGGGTACACAAATATCCTGCCTAAACCTGTTCTCCCAGTATTAACACCTGTCTTTAATGCCTCATTTGTTAATGGCAATACTTTATGAAACCCTTTATTATCGACTATACCGTAGCTGCACGATAACACGTGAATTTCATCTAATTTATATGACAACGCCCGTGCTTCTCTGGTATCGGACAGGCTGTTGAAGTCTGTGAGCATTCTAATGCCAACAAGATAAACATTGGGGCCACCCCTCTGTCGCAACCACGACACTCAGCAGCCTATACGACCCATGCATTTCGTGCCATGACTCAGTGTGCTGTAAACGTATGACAATGTTAAAATGTCGTCATTAAAATCAAACCGGGATCACCATCGTTATCAACGAAATCATAACATAGTTCAAGCGCAATAGCGTGTATTAAATTTGGATGGTCCAGCTGAAATCGCGCATCAGCGACGGCTATTTTAATGTTAGAATGGGATGATTGGTTTAACTGTGTTGGTGCGCACGTGGAGAAAGGTCCATATCTTGGCCTGTTTGGTCTGTTTAAAGTTCCAGCTTCTAAATGCCGGTGTTATCTGGCCATAGCGATGTTGTGATTTACCTGCACTATTGGAAACTGTCGTTATAAACCGCTCGTAGTCTTGTTCTATGGATATAACATATTTCTGCAGTCTCATCTGCAGATGCTCAATGACGGTGATTTTGAAAGGTTCTACCGAATATTCACTGGCATCGTTCTTCCGAAACACGTAGTACGTGGAGATTACCTGAAAAACGGAAACAAACAAAGCATACTATGAACAAATAAATCAATTAAGTCGGCCTCAATTATAAATCAAATGTAGATAGAGTGGGTCAGTGGTAGTGCATCGGATATAGGATCGGAGGGTGCTGGATTCGATTTTCTACCACGGCTATGTGTGGTGTCATTGAGACAGGTTATCGGCATATGCTTAGTATTGGTTTTACCCTGGAAGAAACGTCTCAAACCGCAGCGGTGGTCTAGGGGTAGAGTGTCCGCGTCGCAAGTGGAAGGTCGTAACGTGATATTAGAAACTTGGACCTCGCTTACGCTCAGCATCCAGAGGATATTTCTGGTTACAATGTGTTGCCAAAACATTTTGTTGGGTTGTATAATCATTATGTTGGGTTGTCTTAGTGTTTTTTTGGGTTGTATAAATAATTGTGTTGGGTTACCATATCATTGTGTTGAGTTGTCATGACATTGCATTAGGTTGTCTCATCATTATATTAGGTTGTATCATCATTATGTTGGGTTATATAATCATTATGTTGGGTTATATAATCATTGTGTTTGGGTAACCATAGCACTATTTACATGCTAATAGTTGATTCAATTTATTAAGACAATGAATAAAAAGTAAGGTGTTTGTCGGTATTGAACTCCAGACATTTCACACTGAAATCCATGATGACGACGACTTTTTCGCCAATGTAGTTTCTAAAGCTATATAGCTTACATAATCTATGATAGTACTGAGACGATTAAGTGCAATGTCATGACAACTAAACATAATGTAATGACAACCAAACATAATGATGAGACAATCTAACATAATGATGACACAACCAAACATAATGTACTGACAACCAAACATAATGCTTATAAATACAACTTAACACGATTATGATACAACCAAATACAACGCAATGACAACCCAATATAATAATTATATAACACAATGCTAAGGCAATCCAACATAATGTAATGACAACAAAACATAATGATGAGACAACCTAACATAATGATGAGACAACCTAACATAATGATTATATACTCAAACATAATGATGACACAGCCAAACATAATATAATGACAACCAAACATAATGATGTGACAACCCAACATCATGATGAAACAACCTTACATAAGTATTATACAACCCAACATAATGATGAGACAACACATCATGATCAATATAAAACCCAACATAATGACAGTGACCTATTCACTATGTTATTAAGTCACTAATAATGATTATACAACCCAGCACAACGATTGTACAGCCCAATACAATGACTCTACAACCTAACACAATGTGTATATGACCAAACACAATGCTGGGACAAGCCAAGACAATGACAACCTAACCAAAGACATGACACGGCAACCCAAGATAATAATACAATGACCTATTAAGATGCCAAGGCTGAACACAGGACAGCCCCGGCGTTTCATAAGTTTCCGTAAAAATTTGACATCGCCAATAATTACAGTAGCGGAGGAATGTCACAATGCAAAACTAAATATATGCCAAGCACACCATAGCGCACAATTTTCAAATTGTATATACACTTGAAACACATGAAACTTTGTGAGAGATTACGTTTGATTATCTGAATATAGACGAATTAATGCTTTAAATAAAAATATCTTTATTTTCATTTTATTGATTTCAAACTTCGTTAATATACAATAGAATAATCCACAATTAGTTTTTGTAACTATATCAGCTTGTAAGATACTTGTAATTGGCAAACCAAAATAGTTCAAGTGGATAGAGATTTTTTTTACGGATTCTTTGAGATGACAAAACGGAGGTCACCCGTTCATGAAGTGTCCTCACCTATTTTCGATTTAAGCAGTAAAATTGCACATTTATATCAAGCATCATATATTATAGATAATCTGTTCAATAACTTAAATATTTCAGTTTGCCACTGTAGTGTAAAATTCTTTAATTCTAAAAATTGGTCAGTATCGGGTTATGCTAAAACATTGACGAATAAAACGGAAAATGCCGACATGTGCCGGTCATTTGGCCGATGCTCTACCACTGGACTACGTGTATTAACAAATTTCTCATAAATATGATAAACTACAAGGACAGAATCAACCATTGTCTTGCAGTGGGGCGTTCTTCCTTGTGATTAAATACACTTTCCATCATTTATTGAAGTTATAGGTGATGCATCTATTGTCTACTGGAAGATCAAAAATATATCACAACCGTAACCCGCTACAAGCCTCACATAAGAATTAATATTCCAAATTCACGAAGCTCAGCTTTGTATATAAACAAGTACTTTTATAACAATTAATGCACAGTCCTACATTTAACTGACCAATTCATTAATAATGTATATTTTTATATGTATATAATCAAACCAGCGACATATCCACATTAAGTAACTGAATAAACCATGACGCGGTAACACACACATCATGTTGATTTTAAGGAAGTGCATGAGTGTGCTTGAGTGTTTCAAAGCAGCATTCTAATGTTGTAAAAGTTTTTTTATTGTTTTTTTTTTTGTTGGTGGTTATATAAATTGATATACGGTATACAAAGCAATATGGCGGTGCTATAAGTAGCACATTTAATTAATAATTAGGAGCTATCGGTGTATACATCTTAACAGAAAAGACACATATATATGTTGAACAGATTTTTCATATGTTACATATGAAGCCCATTCAGATGAAGTTTTCGTTAATAGTCAATAAAACGAAAATAAAAATATTTCCAAATCTAATTTAAAGCATTAATTATTTTGTGTTGTGTTGCGTTTCTTCATTTGATTAAACGGCTGTGTTTTGCGAATGTATAAGTTTAAGTTATATATGCCACTTTATGATTGTGATTATATCGATTTGTTATGTATATAAATATATCTCTTGTTTACATATACTGTTGTTTAATGTGGTGTCTCGAGAAAGTTTCTTCGTTATTGCACAATAAAATGTTAATGTCCTTTTATCTATTTATTTATTTAAGTTTTATTTATTTATTTACGGAAAACACAGGTTGGTACAGTTGTATCTTATCATTTTTATCACGTTTATTAGTTTATAGTTTAAAGTTTAAACTTTTTTGATTTTATATGATTGTGAAACAAGTTCTTTCCACTTAGACAAATCACGCTCAAGTCTTCTTGGGTAGAACCAGTACTTAGCATATGCGGAAAAGTTGTCTTGCTCAAGGATACCATACATAGCCGTGCGGAGGATCGAACTCATGACCCTCCGATCATGGGTTCGGTGCTCTACCACTTGATCACGTGCTCCACATATTCGTTTATATATACCAAACGGAATATAGAGTTCCTATACAAATAGTATTCATTTGTCTCTTTTCAAATTGTAGAACACAGAAGCCAAGTTTCTATCAGATCCAGGTGGACAAAAGGATAAATCCCATGAGATTCAAATATATGTCAAACTAAGAAGCACCTGCTTGGGTCATCATTATTGGAGGACCTCACCCCACATACCCCCACCCCCCTCCCCCCTCCGACTGAAAATCCCCCATTCGTACACCCGCTTCTTATCTGTAAATGTGCAGTTACGTACTAGTCAGTAGTATTAACATGAAATGTATGTTACGCGACATATTTTTTCCATTAACGTTGAATTCATGTAGTACATTATGTATCATGAAAAAATATTACTTTGATGTGACAAAAAAACATAACTAAAAAGAAATTTCTGTTTCGATTTAACTTACTTTTCTGTCGTATACAAAGCCATCGACCATAACTACACTTTTCACAATGTCCAGATATTTCGAATCCTTCAAGTGAAACTTAAACATATTAATGTAGATGTTTTCTCCTTTATTAGCAATCTCCGCAATATTGGATCCATTGTCACCTGTCCGGCGAGGAATAGAAAATTCACACACACCAGTTGATACTTCATGGCTCTGATAATCCGTCTGATGACAGACAAGACAAAACAGTATTTAATGACGCACCTTTACCTGTCTTTTTATACCGATAATGTCTTTATATAGATATAGCGTAAGCATACATACACATACACTCGTCATTGACACCTGCGAATTTTAACTTGCGTGGGTAGCTTCGAAAAAAGAAACAAAATGCATAAAAAGTTCAAGTCTCAGTCATGAAATTTTGACAGTAGAAGACAGAGATGGAACTCTTGACATATATAGCCTTTCTTTAAAATCGGATGACATTTTCTACACTAAAATTACCTGTATGTAAGTGGTGTTTTTTTCAAAATCCCAAGAATGTGTTTGTATATATATATATGAACAGGGAAATATATTTTGTTTAAACTATATTTTATTCAAATAAGTACATATATTTAGAATACGTTTAACAATAAAGCATAAAGTCGTACGTTTAACAAGTTATGTGGAAAGGATACAGAAAAAAGCTTTAAAAGCTTGTGTAACTCTGCTTCCATAACAGTTATTTTACATTTCATGTACACTTTATTATATTGTTCCGTAGTAATTTCAATTTAAATGATAAATGAAATAATGGTTTATTCAGAATATTTCAGATAAAAAGAGAGTGTTGCTTGAAGAGAAGGAAAGAAAGAGACTTCACTGATTTTATCTTCTTTTATCGGTTCATTCCAATATAGGGAAAGGTGTTTTGCAAGTTTATGTTTATAAATTCAATTCATTCAGTATTTATTGTTTCTTACTATCAAAGATCAAATAGAGACGTGTCGTATAACTCTGTAAGTAAACGTAGCATCGAATAGGAAAAGTCATTATCTATTTAACTGTGTACGATACTCAAAACGTTGGGTTTTTATAATATAGTTTTGAACTGCCATAAAATCGAGTTGTTGTCAATTAGTGTAAGAGTTCCATTGCCATACAGGAGGTCATTCAAGGAGGGATCATGTGGACAAGTTAATTTTATATCAGTCATCATTCTTTGTCTATAGGGGTGAAATAGTCTGCACCTGAATAAATAATGATGATGTGAGTCCTCAATTTCACTACAAAGGCAATTTGGACTATGTTTTATTAAATAAATGTTGATTCAGATTACTGCAGTTTGTACGGAGTCGTGTATGATATATTTGGGCAGTTCGGTTCCCTGTATAATAGTGATTTGGTACCTCTTGTTTATTAACGCTAATATTTGATTTGAATATATTAAAGGGATTATATTGGCATATTACCGTCAATTCCCTGTCCTAAATACACACGCCCAGCATGAAAATACACTCATAACTTAGAGATATACGCGTCTAAAGTGTCTAATTGCATAACCTCTTTATTACAAACATCGGGTTTCTAAAGCCACGTTTTTTGTTTTTGTTTACATTCGCCATTTTCAACGAACCGCTTTCGGGTTTCCGATCAATCATCGGATAACATCGTGAAGACTCGTTTCCGTTTTCGTTTTCGAGGCTTTGTTCGGGAAGTTTACGAAGTTCAATGTAAACACTGCGCAATACTTTATTGCAGGAAGTATTAAAGTTTTGGCCAATATTCAATAACTATTAATATGATAACTTTCAAGTAAATAAAGGTTATACGTCAATATATAAGCATTATTTTGTGCACACTGCATGCAGGAAAAGTCTGGATTAACAGCGTGTTAGTGTTACTTGCCAATATAATCCCTTTAAGGGAAGTTGACTCTCTTATGTGTTGCGGAAGATTATTCCATTCACGAACAGAAGACGGAATGAATGAATTAAAATATAATTGAGTATTACATGAAGACGTCCTAATGTCTTGTGCATTTCGTAAGTTATAGCCAATAAGATTCCCAACATTTTCAGATAAAATTGTACATAGGTACGAAGGAGACAATCCGTTATGCATTTTGTAATAAGGTTATTCGTGTTTTGTTTCCTAACTTTTAATAATTCCCAACAGGTCTCCTCTGTACAGCTGACTGACATTAAACAAATAAATATAAATGGCTCCAAGTTGCAGTAAATCCAGCATCCGTCGGCATCATTCTTGCACTTGAAACTCTTTGAAAAAAGCTGGGCTATTGTGATTTATATAAAACAAAACTGTAATAATGTTGTTATTTTTATTTTAGTTATAAAAATATGAGATCTACTCAGTCATGTAAACTTCAAGCACAAAATATACAGTGTCTATGGCAAAGGCAAATCACAACATGCATAGTTACAAGGACGCACCTATAGTTACATTCATCATATACACGTCAGTAACAAGGACACACCTATAGTTACAATCATCATATACACGTGAGTAACAAGGACACACCTATAGTTACATTCATCATATACACGTGAGTAACAAGGACACACCTATAGTTACAATCATCATATACCCGTGGGAAACAAGGACACACCTATAGTTACATTCATCATATACACGTGAGTAACAAGGACACACCTATAGAATATATACACGACAAACGGGACAGAACACAGTGATAAAAGACGGCTATGGCATTACTGAAGCTGTCGATAAAGTATTATATATGTATCTACATTGAACACAAATACAAGGTTATTCTAGATTAAACAAGAGGGCCAAGATGGCCCTATACCGCTCACCTGACTGACCTTGAGTCACCCAACTTAAGTAGATTATATAATACATGTACTCTCAAAATTCCAGAAAGACGAGATGGGCAAGTAGTTAGAATTTTGATTTGTTTAGAAGATATAACAGATGCGTAGAAGAGTTTACACTTGGTAGAAGTTCACCCAAGGTAAATGTCAGTGAAAATTACATCAAAATTAGGTCAGTAGATTCTGACAGGAAGGCTTTTGAAGTTTTTACTATAGATGCTAAGTCTTCGAACTAAGATAAAAATCCAGTTCCAGCACAAAACTAACCTGTTATGTTTGAGAATGGTTTCAAACTAAAGCATCAGACTAAACTATTGTGCATAAAACAATCCGCAGTTCCAGCACAATAAATATTCCTATGAGTTTCAAACACAAGCCTTCCCAAAGTATATCGCTTGAAAGAATCTTTGTCGCAGTGCACTCTCCCCCCAAAAACAATTAAGCTCCTCCTCCAAGATTTCAATTACACTTTGGACACTGAAAACCTCAAGCAGACTTCTTGCTGTGATGAAACTAGCTAAAAATATGGTTATTGCTTTATTATGAAGCAGTAAACCATCCCTGTCTGAACCATAAAAATTCTGACTTTTATATTCAGAAAAACACCTATTTTAAAATGGTTTCAAGATATTTGAATAATATTCAAGCATTGATTATATTTGTATCATTCATCTTTTTATGATGAATTATCTTTTAAAACTTGTAATTAGTATATTTTTGTATAATAATAGCAAAAAAAAGTTTATTTAACCCTTTGCTCCATAGATACGCGTTTTCCCGCACTAATCACAGAAGGCCTTTTGAAAACAGTGCAGGAAGAGTTCAGATTGCTCGTAACAAGCAATCTGAACACTTTCTGCACTATTTTCCACTCTGTCAGTAAATATAAACATAAATCACCCATGCTGATATGTGGTGAATTAATGCTTTCAATATTAGAGGTGTCCAAAGCCGTTTATATGAAGTAAAGGGTTAAAGAGTTTATATTAACTCTTCTTATAATAATTGCTATATACAGACAAAACAGGGGAAGTAATTTGACATCAAAAACTAACCCCATCCCCTGGCTGCCATGTTTTTTGACAAATCAAGATGGCTTGAACAAACTTGGTAGAGAGTCACCCAAGAAACATTTCTGTGAAATTATTTTTAAAATCGAGCCAGTAGTTTCTGACAAGAAGATTTTTTAAGTTTTTACTATAGCTTATATTGTAAACTAACCCCACCCCCTGGCCGCCATGTTTCTTGACAAATCAAGATGGCTTGGGTAAACTTGGTAGAAAGTCACCCAAGGAACATTTCTGAGAAATTATATCAAAATTGGCCCAGTGGTTTCAGAGGAGAAGTTGTTAAAAGCTAAAAGTAAACAACGGACGATGGACAACAGACGACGGACACCAGGCGATCACAAAAGTTCACCTGTGAGCCTTCGGCTCAGGTGAGCTAAAAAAATCATTAGATAAAATCACTGGCCTTCAAGATAAAACCAAACTGAACAGTGTTTAAAATACAGAAGTCCCAATTCCACACCACAGCATATTTTAAAAGAAAATTTATATTGTAATAAGGATTCTAGGAGTAAAACTCAAATAATGCACAAAGTCCTGCATTATAATGAACATTGATAATGCATGAGCAGTTTCTTCATTATAATGAACAATAAATATGTACAAGCTCCTACATCATTATATTGACGATTCAGGGGTTTAAAGAATATGCATGAGCTCTGGCATTATAATGAACAATGAATATGCATGTGCTCTGGCATTATAATGAACAATGAATATACATATGCTCTGGCATTATAATGAACAATGGATATTCATGAGGTACTTTATCATACACCATAGTTTTGGTGATTACAAGATCTGTACAGGGACATATAGTTATTGTAGGGTGGAATCAATTTCAGGATCCTAATGTTTACAGGATCTGTACAGGGACCTAGGGTTATTGTTCAGGTGGAATCAATTTCATGATCCTGATGTTTACAGGATCTGTACAGGGACCTAGGGTTACTGTTCAGGTGGAATCAACTTCATGATCCTAATGTTTACAGGATCTGTACAGGGACCTAGGGTTATTGTTCAGGTGGAATCATAGTTTTGATGTTTACAGGATCTGTACAGGGACCTAGGGTTATTGTTCAGGTGGAATCAATTACAGGATCTGTACAGGGACCTAGGGTTATCTGTTCAGGAGGAATCAATTTCAGGATCCTGATCCCTCAGTGAAATCCCTTCATTAAACTCAGACTGTCTATCACAAAAATAAAGATGGCAAATCTTACAAATGTAATGGCGACCCAGGCAGCAGATCTGGATTCCGAGTTATGATGACCCCAGGCATCAGATCTGGTGTTCGAGTAATTATGACCCCAGGCATCAGATCTGGAGTTGGAGTAATGATGATCCCAGGCATCAGATCTGGAGATGGAGATATGATGACCCCAGGTATCAGATCTGGAGTTGAAGTAATGATGACCCAAGGCATCAGATCTGGAGCTGGATTAATGATGATCCCAGGCATCAGATCTGGAGTCTGAGTAATGATGACCCCAGGAATCAGATCTGAGTCTGAGTAATGGTGACCCAAGGCATCAGATCTGGAATCCGAGTTATAATGACCCCAGGCATCAGATCTGGAGTCTGAGTTATGATGACACCAGGCATCAGATCTGGAATTGAAGTAATGATGACCCCAGGCAGCAGATCTGGAGTCTGAGTAATGATGACCCCAGGCAATCAGATCTAGAGTCTGAGTAATGATGATCCCAGGCATCAGATCTAGAGTCTGAGTAATGATGATCCCAGACAGCAGATCTGGAGTCTGAGTAATGATGACCCCAGGCATCAGATCTGGAATTGGAGTATTGACGATCCCAGACATCAGATCTGGAGTTGGAGTAATGGCGACCCCAGGCATCAAATCTGGATTTGGAGTAATTATGACCCCAGGCATCAGATCTGGAGTCTGAGTATTGGTGAACCCATGCATCAGATCTGGAGTTGGAGTAATGATGACCCCAGGTATCAGATCTGGAGTTGGTGTAATGATAACCCAAGGCAGCAGATCTGGAATCGGAGTAATGATGACCCCTGGCATCAGATCTGGAGTCTGAGTAATGATGAACCCAGGAATCAGATCTGGAGTCCGAGTAATGGTGACCCAAGGCAGTAGATCTGGAGTTCGAGTTATGATGGCCCAAGGCATCAGATCTGAAGTCTGAGTTATGATGACCCCAGGCATCAGATCTGGAGTCGGAGTTATGATGACCCCAGGCATCAGATCTCGAGTTGGAGTAATGATGACCTCAGGCATCAGATCTGGAGTCCTAGTTATGATGACCCCAGGCATCAGATCTGGAGTCTGAGTAATGATGATCCCAGGCATCAGATTTAGAATTGGAGTAATGATGACCCCAGGCATCAGATCTTGAGTAGGAGTAATGATTACTCCAGGCATAAGATCTGGAGTCTGAGTAATGATGACCCTTTGGCAGCAGATTTGGAGTCGAATTAACGATGACCCCAGGCATCATATCTGGAGTCTGAGTAATGGTGACCCCAGGCATCAGATCTGGAGTTGGAGTAATGATGACCCCAGGCATCAGATCTGGAGTCTGAGTATTGGTGACCCCATGCATCAGATCTTGAGTAGGAGTAATGATTACTCCAGGCATCAGATCTGGAGTCTGAGCAATGATGACTCCAGACATCAGATCTGGAGTTGGAGTAATGATGAGCCAAGGCATCAGATCTGGAGCTAGAGTAATGATGATCCCAGGCAGCAGATCTGGAATTGGAGTAATGATGAACCCTGGAATCAGATCTGGAGTCCGAGTAATGGTGACCCAAGGCAGTAGATCTGGAGTTCGAGTTATGATGGCCCAAGGCATCAGATATGAAGTCTGAGTTATGATGACCCCAGGCATCAGATCTGGAGTCGGAGTTATGATGATCCCAGGCATCAGATCTTGAGTTGGAATAATGATGAAGTTTGTTTACTTGCATAAACATGTTTAATTTTATCAAAAATAAAAAAGTGGGAACCTGGCTGTGCCGGGACACATTGTATACAGATATCCAAAGTCATGAAGTTTTTTTTACTGGAACTAACAAACACAAATGATTTTTTATCTCTCATATCAAACATATTGAATAATTATTTTAATTTAGTTCCATTATCAGAGCACAGGAATATCATCTTGGCCTTTCTTGCATACTGGACAAAGATTGCCACATTCTTTTACCAGGTACAAAATTTTCATCCTAGACCCTTTCATGCACTATGATATAATGTCATGTGATGCATTGATTCATAAATACCTCGCGCTATGAAGTATTCATTCATAAATACCTTGTGCTATGAGGTATTCATTCATAAATACCTCGTGCTATGACGCATTCATTCATAAATACCTCGCGCTATGACGTATTCATTCATAACTCGCGCTATGACGTATTCATTCATAAATACCTCGTGCTACGACGTATTCATTCATAAATATATCGCGCTATAATAAATACCTCGCGCTATGACGTATTTATTCATAAATACCTAGTGCTACGACGTATTCATTGATGAATACCTCGCGCTATGACGTATTCATTCATAAATACCTCGTGCTATGACGTATTCATTGATGAATACCTCGCGCTATGACGTATTCATATGATATTCTTCCGCTACTATAGAAAATGGACAAGAAAAAATCTTTAAAAAATCAGTTGCATTTTTTTTTAGGGGGGGGGGGGGGGGGGGCGGTTAGTGTAAATGAAATTTTTCCGTCCTTCAGGATCACAGTTTTATCATTAAAATAATATTTTAGAGGCCATTGTGTCGAGTGTGTAGAACTCTGATCCCTTTAGTGTGGCGGATGTGCAGTGGAGGCTGCTCACACTAGTTCGATCCCCAGCTCAATCTGTTGGCATCTCGGAAATAACACTCAGTACTGGTTCTACCCAGGAAGTGGAATTGAGAGTAATATTTAAGCTCTGAGCTTACTTTGCACTCGAGAAATAAAATGAAATATTATAAACTAAACTGGCTTAAGTGGCAAACACTCTATCCACTTCACCATTTTAAAGTGTTGAATACATTTTTTTGACACTGACATATCAAGAGTACATTATATGTGTTTAGTTAAAAGTTTACAAAATATGTGATAGTCAATACATTGGATAAAGTCATGTATGTGATAGATATGTCTGATATACATTAAATAATGCGTTCATTATTTAAAGTTGTTCCTGTTTGTTAGATACTTGATATGTAAATATATGTATGTGATAGATATGCCTGATATACATTAACTTAGAAAAAATAATGCGTTCATTATTTAAATTTGTGCCTGTTTGTTAGATACTTGATATGTAAATATATGTATGTGATAGATATGCCTGATATACATTAACTTAGAAAAAATAATGCGTTCATTATTTAAATTTGTGCCTGTTTGTTAGATACTTGATATGTAAATAGAGTTTTTGAATTAATATTTGTATATTTATAAATAAGAGATTTATATGCAATATTTCATATTGTTTTGTTAACTTTGTACTTGTTGAACAATCAAAATAAAGAAGTATTTGTTTTATGTACACATCAGTTATTTCTTTATACCATTAATTATGCATTATTACGGTATTAAAGATCTTTTGGTTTAAAACGAAGGAAAATCTTGGAGTATAACCACAGTTCCTCCTCAAGAAGCCGCTGCCAACTTCCTCACAAAGTTTTGGGCCAAACTGGGGTCAAACCCATTACCACAAAAATGAGAAGCAAACGTTCTTGAGACGGTGATTTAACCAAGTGTCTTAGTGTTTCTCTTAATATCCCTGGCGCTGTATATGTATATAGTATCTATACCACAATATGTTATTCTGGGGGTGGGGGGGGGGGGGGCTATATGAGTGATGGCAAGAACAGATTTATATATTATAATTAGTATACTTAAGTAATTCATTTTCAGAAATAAGTGAAAAATTATCAAAATTTATATGTGTCTCTTCTAATGTAATCAATATAAACACCAACATAAGTATCAACATAAAAAACAACAGTAGTCGCAACTACAAAACAAACAGGACAGTAGTGTAGTGGAGATAGTGTTGGCCACTCATGCCAGAGATGGCAGGTTTGATTCCCAGCTCGACCCGGTGCCTCTCTAAAAACAACACTCAGTACTGGTTCTATCCAGGAAGCAGACTCGGGGGCAATTCATATAGGCTCCGAGCCTTCTTTACAATCGAGCTAAAATAAATTGGTATCAATTAACAGAAACAAATTAGATCTGCGACTAAAAATGAGTTTACTTATCCATCGGTGCATTGCTACATGTATATTGATGTAATAACAAACAAAACATCATTAACAGCATGTACAACAACAATAGCAACTTCTGCAGTAATAAAAACACCAGCATCGACAACAACAACAATACGATTAATAAAACA
>CM055904.1:183531-212612 GCA_029582155.1 Panopea generosa | reverse complement strand
TGCGCACCCTGCGCAAGTACGAACTAATACACAACACTGTAATTATGTGTATACGCACCCTGCGCTAGTATGAACTAATACACAACACTGTCATTATGTGTATACGCACCCTGCGCAAGTATGAACTAATACACAACACTGTCATTATGTGTATGCGCACCCTGCGCAAGTATGACCTAATACACAACACTGTCATTATGTGTATGCGCACCCTGCGCAAGTATGAACTAATACACAACACTGTCATTATGTGTATGCGCACCCTGCGCAAGTATGAACTAATACACAACACTGTCATTATGTGTATGCGCACCCTGCGCTAGTATGAACTAATACACAACACTGTAATTATGTGTATGCGCACCATGCGCAAGTATGAACTTATACACAACACTGTAATTATGTGTATGCGCACCCTGCGCAAGTATGAACTAATACACAACACTGTAATTATGTGTATGCGCACCATGCGCAAGTATGAACTTATACACAACACTGTAATTATGTGTATACGCACCCTGCGCAAGTATGAACTTATACACAACACTGTAATTATGTGTATACGCACCCTGCGCAAGTATGAACTTATACACAACACTGTAATTATGTGTATACGTACCCTGCGCAAGTATGAACTAATACACAACACTGTCATTATGTGTATACGCACCCTGCGCAAGTATGAACTTATACACAACACTGTAATTATGTGTATGCGCACCCTGCGCAAGTATGAACTTATACACAACACTGTAATTATGTGTATGCGCACCATGCGCAAGTATGAACTTATACACAACACTGTAATTATGTGTATACGCACCCTGCGCAAGTATGAACTTATACACAACACTGTAATTATGTGTATACGCACCCTGCGCAAGTATGAACTAATACACAACACTGTCATTATGTGTATACGCACCCTGCGCAAGTATGAACTTATACACAACACTGTAATTATGTGTATACGTACCCTGCGCAAGTATGAACTAATACACAACACTGTCATTATGTGTATACGCACCCTGCGCAAGTATGAACTTATACACAACACTGTAATTATGTGTATACGTACCCTGCGCAAGTATGAACTAATACACAACACTGTCATTATGTGTATACGCACCCTGCGCAAGTATGAACTAATACACAACACTGTCATTATGTGTATACGCACCCTGCGCTAGTATGAACTAATACACAACACTGTAATTATGTGTATACGCACCCTGCGCAAGTATGAACTAATACACAACACTGTCATTATGTGTATACGCACCCTGCGCAAGTATGAACTTATACACAACACTGTCATTATGTGTATACGCACCCTGCGCAAGTATGACCTAATACACAACACTGTCATTATGTGTATACGCACCCTGCGCAAGTATGACCTAATACACAACACTGTCATTATGTGTATACGCACCCTGCGCAAGTATGAACTAATACACAACACTGTCATTATGTGTAATACATACCCTGCGCAAGTATGACCTAATACACAACACTGTCATTATGTGTATACGCACCCTGCGCAAGTATGAACTTATACACAACACTGTCATTATGTGTATACGCACCCTGCGCTAGTATGAACTAATACACAACACTGTAATTATGTGTATACGCACCCTGCGCAAGTATGACCTAATACACAACACTGTCATTATGTGTATACGCACCCTGCGCAAGTATGAACTTATACACAACACTGTCATTATGTGTATACGCACCCTGCGCAAGTATGAACTTATACACAACACTGTAATTATGTGTATACGCACCCTGCGCAAGTATGAACTAATACACAACACTGTCATTATGTGTATACGTACCCTGCGCAAGTATGAACTAATACACAACACTGTAATTATGTGTATGCGCACCCTGCGCAAGTATGAACTAATACACAACACTGTAATTATGTGTATGCGCACCCTGCGCAAGTATGAACTAATACACAACACTGTAATTATGTGTATGCGCACCCTGCGCAAGTATGAACTAATACACAACACTGTCATTATGTGTATGCGCACCCTGCGCAAGTATGACCTAATACACAACACTGTAATTATGTGTATGCGCACCCTGCGCAAGTACGAACTAATACACAACACTGTCATTATGTGTATACGCACCCTGCGCTAGTACGAACTAATACACAACACTGTCATTATGTGTATACGCACCCTGCGCAAGTATGAACTTATACACAACACTGTAATTATGTGTATACGCACCATGCGCAAGTATGACCTAATACACAACACTGTAATTATGTGTATGCGCACCCTGCGCTAAGTATGAACTAATACACAACACTGTCATTATGTGTATGCGCACCCTGCGCAAGTATGAACTAATACACAACACTGTCATTATGTGTATGCGCACCCTGCGCTAGTATGAACTAATACACAACACTGTAATTATGTGTATGCGCACCATGCGCAAGTATGAACTAATACACAACACTGTAATTATGTGTATGCGCACCCTGCGCAAGTATGAACTAATACACAACACTGTCATTATGTGTATACGCACCCTGCGCAAGTATGAACTTATACACAACACTGTAATTATGTGTATACGCACCCTGCGCAAGTATGAACTAATACACAACACTGTCATTATGTGTATGCGCACCCTGCGCAAGTATGAACTAATACACAACACTGTAATTATGTGTATGCGCACCCTGCGCAAGTATGAACTAATACACAACACTGTAATTATGTGTATGCACACCCTGCGCAAGTATGAACTAATACACAACACTGTAATTATGTGTATGCACACCCTGCGCAAGTATGAACTAATACACAACACTGTAATTATGTGTATGCGCACCCTGCGCAAGTATGAACTAATACACAACACTGTAATTATGTGTATGCGCACCCTGCGCAAGTATGAACTAATACACAACACTGTCATTATGTGTATGCGCACCCTGCGCAAGTATGACCTAATACACAACACTGTAATTATGTGTATACGCACCCTGCGCAAGTATGAACTAATACACAACACTGTCATTATGTGTATGCGCACCCTGCGCAAGTATGAACTTATACACAACACTGTAATTATGTGTATGCGCACCCTGCGCAAGTACGAACTAATACACAACACTGTCATTATGTGTATACGCACCCTGCGCTAGTACGAACTAATACACAACACTGTAATTATGTGTATGCGCACCCTGCGCAAGTATGAACTAATACACAACACTGTAATTATGTGTATGCGCACCCTGCGCAAGTACGAACTAATACACAACACTGTCATTATGTGTATACGCACCCTGCGCAAGTATGAACTAATACACAACACTGTCATTATGTGTATGCGCACCCTGCGCAAGTATGAACTAATACACAACACTGTCATTATGTGTATGCGCACCCTGCGCAAGTATGAACTAATACACAACACTGTCATTATGTGTATGCGCACCCTGCGCAAGTATGAACTAATACACAACACTGTCATTATGTGTATGCGCACCCTGCGCAAGTATGAACTAATACACAACACTGTAATTATGTGTATGCGCACCCTGCGCAAGTATGAACTAATACACAACACTGTAATTATGTGTATGCGCACCCTGCGCAAGTATGAACTAATACACAACACTGTAATTATGTGTATACGCACCCTGCGCAAGTATGAACTAATACACAACACTGTAATTATGTGTATGCGCACCCTGCGCAAGTATGAACTAATACACAACACTGTCATTATGTGTATACGCACCCTGCGCAAGTATGAACTAATACACAACACTGTCATTATGTGTATGCGCACCCTGCGCAAGTATGAACTAATACACAACACTGTCATTATGTGTATGCGCACCCTGCGCAAGTATGAACTAATACACAACACTGTCATTATGTGTATGCGCACCCTGCGCAAGTATGAAACTAATACACAACACTGTCATTATGTGTATGCGCACCCTGCGCAAGTATGAACTAATACACAACACTGTAATTATGTGTATGCGCACCCTGCGCAAGTATGAACTAATACACAACACTGTAATTATGTGTATGCGCACCCTGCGCAAGTATGAACTAATACACAACACTGTAATTATGTGTATGCGCACCCTGCGCAAGTATGAACTTATACACAACACTGTAATTATGTGTATACGCACCCTGCGCAAGTATGAACTTATACACAACACTGTAATTATGTGTATACGCACCCTGCGCAAGTATGAACTTATACACAACACTGTAATTATGTGTATACGCACCCTGCGCAAGTATGAACTTATACACAACACTGTATTATGTGTATACGCACCCTGCGCAAGTATGAACTTATACACAACACTGTAATTATGTGTATACGCACCCTGCGCAAGTATGAACTAATACACAACACTGTCATTATGTGTATACGCACCCTGCGCAAGTATGAACTTATACACAACACTGTAATTATGTGTATACGCACCCTGCGCAAGTATGAACTAATACACAACACTGTCATTATGTGTATACGCACCCTGCGCAAGTATGAACTTATACACAACACTGTAATTATGTGTATACGCACCCTGCGCAAGTATGAACTTATACACAACACTGTAATTATGTGTATACGCACCCTGCGCAAGTATGAACTAATACACAACACTGTCATTATGTGTATACGCACCCTGCGCAAGTATGAACTAATACACAACACTGTAATTATGTGTATACGCACCCTGCGCAAGTATGAACTAATACACAACACTGTCATTATGTGTATACGCACCCTGCGCAAGTATGAACTTATACACAACACTGTAATTATGTGTATACGCACCCTGCGCAAGTATGAACTAATACACAACACTGTCATTATGTGTATACGCACCCTGCGCAAGTATGAACTAATACACAACACTGTCATTATGTGTATACGCACCCTGCGCTAGTATGAACTAATACACAACACTGTAATTATGTGTATACGCACCCTGCGCAAGTATGAACTAATACACAACACTGTCATTATGTGTATACGCACCCTGCGCAAGTATGAACTTAATACACAACACTGTCATTATGTGTATACGCACCCTGCGCAAGTATGACCTAATACACAACACTGTCATTATGTGTATGCGCACCCTGCGCAAGTATGACCTAATACACAACACTGTAATTATGTGTATACGCACCCTGCGCAAGTATGAACTAATACACAACACTGTCATTATGTGAATACATACCCTGCGCAAGTATGACCTAATACACAACACTGTCATTATGTGTATACGCACCCTGCGCAAGTATGAACTTATACACAACACTGTCATTATGTGTATACGCACCCTGCGCTAGTATGAACTTATACACAACACTGTAATTATGTGTATACGCACCCTGCGCAAGTATGAACTAATACACAACACTGTCATTATGTGTATACGCACCCTGCGCAAGTATGAACTAATACACAACACTGTAATTATGTGTATGCGCACCCTGCGCAAGTATGACCTAATACACAACACTGTAATTATGTGTATGCGCACCCTGCGCTAGTATGAACTAATACACAACACTGTCATTATGTGTATAGCGCACCCTGCGCAAGTATGAACTAATACACAACACTGTCATTATGTGTATGCGCACCCTGCGCTAAGTATGAACTAATACACAACACTGTAATTATGTGTATGCGCACCATGCGCAAGTATGAACTAATACACAACACTGTAATTATGTGTATGCGCACCCTGCGCAAGTATGAACTAATACACAACACTGTCATTATGTGTATACGCACCCTGCGCAAGTATGAACTTAATACACAACACTGTAATTATGTGTATACGCACCCTGCGCAAGTATGAACTAATACACAACACTGTCATTATGTGTATACGCACCCTGCGCAAGTATGAACTATACACAACACTGTAATTATGTGTATGCGCACCCTGCGCAAGTATGAACTAATACACAACACTGTCATTATGTGTATGCGCACCCTGCGCTAGTATGAACTAATACACAACACTGTCATTATGTGTATGCGCACCCTGCGCAAGTATGAACTAATACACAACACTGTAATTATGTGTATGCGCACCCTGCGCAAGTATGAACTAATACACAACACTGTAATTATGTGTATGCGCACCCTGCGCAAGTATGAACTAATACACAACACTGTAATTATGTGTATGCGCACCCTGCGCAAGTATGAACTAATACACAACACTGTCATTATGTGTATACGCACCCTGCGCAAGTATGAACTAATACACAACACTGTAATTATGTGTATACGCACCCTGCGCAAGTATGAACTAATACACAACACTGTCATTATGTGTATGCGCACCCTGCGCAAGTATGAACTAATACACAACACTGTAATTATGTGTATGCGCACCCTGCGCAAGTATGAACTAATACACAACACTGTCATTATGTGTATGCGCACCCTGCGCAAGTATGAACTAATACACAACACTGTCATTATGTGTATGCGCACCCTGCGCAAGTATGAACTAATACACAACACTGTAATTATGTGTATGCGCACCCTGCGCAAGTATGAACTAATACACAACACTGTAATTATGTGTATGCGCACCCTGCGCAAGTATGAACTAATACACAACACTGTCATTATGTGTATGCGCACCCTGCGCAAGTATGAACTAATACACAACACTGTAATTATGTGTATACGCACCCTGCGCAAGTATGAACTAATACACAACACTGTAATTATGTGTATGCGCACCCTGCGCAAGTATGAACTAATACACAACACTGTAATTATGTGTATGCGCACCCTGCGCAAGTATGAACTAATACACAACACTGTCATTATGTGTATACGCACCCTGCGCAAGTATGAACTAATACACAACACTGTCATTATGTGTATGCGCACCCTGCGCAAGTATGAACTAATACACAACACTGTAATTATGTGTATGCGCACCCTGCGCAAGTATGAACTAATACACAACACTGAACTAATACACAACACTGTATTGTGTATGCGCACCCTGCGCAAGTATGAACTAATACACAACACTGTCATTATGTGTATGCGCACCCTGCGCAAGTATGAACTAATACACAACACTGTCATTATGTGTATGCGCACCCTGCGCAAGTATGAACTAATACACAACACTGTAATTATGTGTATACGCACCCTGCGCAAGTATGAACTAATACACAACACTGTAATTATGTGTATGCGCACCCTGCGCAAGTATGAACTAATACACAACACTGTAATTATGTGTATGCGCACCCTGCGCAAGTATGAACTAATACACAACACTGTAATTATGTGTATGCGCACCATGCGCAAGTATGAACTATACACAACACTGTAATTATGTGTATCGCACCCTGCGCAAGTATGAACTTATACACAACACTGTAATTATGTGTATGCGCACCCTGCGCAAGTATGAACTATACACAACACTGTCATTATGTGTATACGCACCCTGCGCAAGTATGAACTAATACACAACACTGTAATTATGTGTATACGCACCCTGCGCAAGTATGAACTTAATACACAACACTGTAATTATGTGTATACGCACCCTGCGCAAGTATGAACTTATACACAACACTGTAATTATGTGTATACGCACCCTGCGCAAGTATGAACTAATACACAACACTGTAATTATGTGTATACGCACCCTGCGCAAGTATGAACTTATACACAACACTGTAATTATGTGTATACGCACCCTGCGCAAGTATGAACTTATACACAACACTGTAATTATGTGTATACGCACCCTGCGCAAGTATGAACTTATACACAACACTGTCATTATGTGTATACGCACCCTGCGCAAGTATGAACTAATACACAACACTGTAATTATGTGTATACGCACCCTGCGCAAGTATGAACTAATACACAACACTGTCATTATGTGTATACGCACCCTGCGCAAGTATGAACTTATACACAACACTGTAATTATGTGTATACGCACCCTGCGCAAGTATGAACTAATACACAACACTGTCATTATGTGTATACGCACCCTGCGCAAGTATGAACTAATACACAACACTGTCATTATGTGTATACGCACCCTGCGCTAGTATGAACTAATACACAACACTGTAATTATGTGTATACGCACCCTGCGCAAGTATGAACTAATACACAACACTGTCATTATGTGTATACGCACCCTGCGCAAGTATGAACTAATACACAACACTGTCATTATGTGTATACGCACCCTGCGCAAGTATGACCTAATACACAACACTGTAATTATGTGTATGCGCACCCTGCGCAAGTATGACCTAATACACAACACTGTAATTATGTGTATACGCACCCTGCGCAAGTATGAACCTAATACACAACACTGTCATTATGTGTATACGCACCCTGCGCAAGTATGAACTAATACACAACACTGTCATTATGTGTATACGCACCCTGCGCAAGTATGACCTAATACACAACACTGTCATTATGTGTATACGCACCCTGCGCAAGTATGAACTATACACAACACTGTCATTATGTGTATACGCACCCTGCGCTAGTATGAACTAATACACAACACTGTCATTATGTGTATACGCACCCTGCGCAAGTATGACCTAATACACAACACTGTCATTATGTGTATACGCACCCTGCGCTAGTATGAACTAATACACAACACTGTCATTATGTGTATGCGCACCCTGCGCAAGTATGACCTAATACACAACACTGTAATTATGTGTATACGCACCCTGCGCTAGTATGAACTAATACACAACACTGTCATTATGTGTATACGCACCCTGCGCTAGTATGAACTAATACACAACACTGTAATTATGTGTATACACACCCTGCGCAAGTATGAACTAATACACAACACTGTCATTATGTGTATACGCACCCTGCGCAAGTATGAACTTATACACAACACTGTCATTATGTGTATACGCACCCTGCGCTAGTATGAACTAATACACAACACTGTAATTATGTGTATACGCACCCTGCGCAAGTATGACCTAATACACAACACTGTCATTATGTGTATACGCACCCTGCGCTAGTATGAACTAATACACAACACTGTCATTATGTGTATGCGCACCCTGCGCAAGTATGACCTAATACACAACACTGTAATTATGTGTATACGCACCCTGCGCTAGTATGAACTAATACACAACACTGTCATTATGTGTATACGCACCCTGCGCAAGTATGAACTAATACACAACACTGTCATTATGTGTATGCGCACCCTGCGCTAGTATGAACTAATACACAACACTGTCATTATGTGTATGCGCACCATGCGCAAGTATGAACTAATACACAACACTGTAATTATGTGTATGCGCACCCTGCGCAAGTATGAACTAATACACAACACTGTCATTATGTGTATACGCACCCTGCGCAAGTATGAACTTATACACAACACTGTAATTATGTGTATACGCACCCTGCGCAAGTATGAACTAATACACAACACTGTCATTATGTGTATACGTACCCTGCGCAAGTATGAACTAATACACAACACTGTAATTATGTGTATGCGCACCCTGCGCAAGTATGAACTAATACACAACACTGTAATTATGTGTATGCGCACCCTGCGCAAGTATGAACTAATACACAACACTGTAATTATGTGTATGCGCACCCTGCGCAAGTATGAACTAATACACAACACTGTCATTATGTGTATGCGCAAGTATGACCTAATACACAACACTGTAATTATGTGTATGCGCACCCTGCGCAAGTACGAACTAATACACAACACTGTCATTATGTGTATACGCACCCTGCGCTAGTACGAACTAATACACAACACTGTCATTATGTGTATACGCACCCTGCGCAAGTATGAACTTATACACAACACTGTAATTATGTGTATACGCACCCTGCGCAAGTATGACCTAATACACAACACTGTAATTATGTGTATACGCACCCTGCGCTAGTATGAACTAATACACAACACTGTCATTATGTGTATGCGCACCCTGCGCAAGTATGAACTAATACACAACACTGTCATTATGTGTATGCGCACCCTGCGCTAGTATGAACTAATACACAACACTGTAATTATGTGTATGCGCACCCTGCGCAAGTATGAACTAATACACAACACTGTAATTATGTGTATGCGCACCCTGCGCAAGTATGAACTAATACACAACACTGTCATTATGTGTATGCGCACCCTGCGCAAGTATGAACTTATACACAACACTGTAATTATGTGTATGCGCACCCTGCGCAAGTATGAACTAATACACAACACTGTCATTATGTGTATGCGCACCCTGCGCAAGTATGAACTAATACACAACACTGTAATTATGTGTATGCGCACCCTGCGCAAGTATGAACTAATACACAACACTGTAATTATGTGTATGCGCACCCTGCGCAAGTATGAACTAATACACAACACTGTAATTATGTGTATACGCACCCTGCGCTAGTATGAACTAATACACAACACTGTCATTATGTGTATGCGCACCCTGCGCAAGTATGAACTAATACACAACACTGTCATTATGTGTATGCGCACCCTGCGCAAGTATGAACTAATACACAACACTGTCATTATGTGTATGCGCACCCTGCGCAAGTATGACCTAATACACAACACTGTCATTATGTGTATGCGCACCATGCGCAAGTATGAACTAATACACAACACTGTCATTATGTGTATACGCACCCTGCGCAAGTATGAACTTATACACAACACTGTAATTATGTGTATACGCACCCTGCGCAAGTATGACCTAATACACAACACTGTAATTATGTGTATACGCACCCTGCGCTAGTATGAACTAATACACAACACTGTCATTATGTGTATGCGCACCCTGCGCAAGTATGAACTAATACACAACACTGTAATTATGTGTATGCGCACCATGCGCAAGTATGAACTAATACACAACACTGTCATTATGTGTATACGCACCCTGCGCAAGTATGAACTTATACACAACACTGACATTATGTGTATACGCACCCTGCGCTAGTATGAACTAATACACAACACTGTCATTATGTGTATGCGCACCCTGCGCAAGTATGAACTAATACACAACACTGTCATTATGTGTATGCGCACCCTGCGCAAGTATGACCTAATACACAACACTGTAATTATGTGTATGCGCACCCTGCGCAAGTATGAACTAATACACAACACTGTAATTATGTGTATGCGCACCCTGCGCAAGTATGAACTAATACACAACACTGTCATTATGTGTATGCGCACCCTGCGCAAGTATGACCTAATACACAACACTGTAATTATGTGTATGCGCACCCTGCGCAAGTATGAACTAATACACAACACTGTCATTATGTGTATGCGCACCCTGCGCAAGTATGAACTAATACACAACACTGTCATTATGTGTATGCGCACCCTGCGCAAGTATGACCTAATACACAACACTGTAATTATGTGTATGCGCACCCTGCGCAAGTATGACCTAATACACAACACTGTAATTATGTGTATGCGCACCCTGCGCAAGTATGACCTAATACACAACACTGTAATTATGTGTATGCGCACCCTGCGCAAGTATGAACTAATACACAACACTGTAATTATGTGTATGCGCACCCTGCGCAAGTATGAACTAATACACAACACTGTCATTATGTGTATGCGCACCCTGCGCAAGTATGACCTAATACACAACACTGTAATTATGTGTATGCGCACCCTGCGCAAGTATGAACTAATACACAACACTGTCATTATGTGTATGCGCACCCTGCGCAAGTATGAACTAATACACAACACTGTCATTATGTGTATGCGCACCCTGCGCTAGTATGACCTAATACACAACACTGTCATTATGTGTATATGCACCCTGCGCAAGTATGAACTAATACACAACACTGTCATTATGTGTATGCGCACCCTGCGCAAGTATGAACTTATACACAACACTGTAATTATGTGTATGCGCATCCTGCGCAAGTACGAACTAATACACAACACTGTCATTATGTGTATACGCACCCTGCGCAAGTATGAACTAATACACAACACTGTCATTATGTGTATACGCACCCTGCGCAAGTATGAACTTATACACAACACTGACATTATGTGTATACGCACCCTGCGCTAGTATGAACTAATACACAACACTGTCATTATGTGTATACGCACCCTGCGCAAGTATGAACTAATACACAACACTGTCATTATGTGTATGCGCACCCTGCGCAAGTATGACCTAATACACAACACTGTAATTATGTGTATGCGCACCCTGCGCAAGTATGAACTAATACACAACACTGTCATTATGTGTATATGCACCCTGCGCAAGTATGAACTAATACACAACACTGTCATTATGTGTATGCGCACCCTGCACAAGTACGAACTTATACACAACACTGTAATTATGTGTATGCGCACCCTGCGCAAGTACGAACTAATACACAACACTGTCATTATGTGTATACGCACCCTGCGCAAGTACGAACTAATACACAACACTGTCATTATGTGTATACGCACCCTGCACAAGTATGAACTAATACACAACACTGTCATTATGTGTATACGCACCCTGCGCAAGTATGAACTTATACACAACACTGTAATTATGTGTATGCGCACCCTGCGCAAGTACGAACTAATACACAACACTGTAATTATGTGTATACGCACCCTGCGCAAGTACGAACTTATACACAACACTGTAATTATGTGTATGCGCACCCTGCGCAAGTACGAACTAATACACAACACTGTCATTATGTGTATGCGCACCATGCGCAAGTATGAACTAATACACAACACTGTAATTATGATGTGTATACGCACCCTGCGCAAGTATGAACTAATACACAACACTGTCATTATGTGTATACGCACCCTGCGCAAGTATGAACTTATACACAACACTGTAATTATGTGTATGCGCACCCTGCGCAAGTACGAACTAATACACAACACTGTCATTATGTGTATGCGCACCCTGCGCAAGTACGAACTAATACACAACACTGTCATTATGTGTATACGCACCCTGCGCAAGTATGAACTTATACACAACACTGTCATTATGTGTATGCGCACCATGCGCAAGTATGAACTTATACACAACACTGTCATTATGTGTATGCGCACCCTGCGCAAGTACGAACTAATACACAACACTGTAATTATGTGTATGCGCACCATGCGCAAGTATGAACTTATACACAACACTGTCATTATGTGTATGCGCACCCTGCGCAAGTACGAACTAATACACAACACTGTCATTATGTGTATGCGCACCATGCGCAAGTATGAACTTATACACAACACTGTCATTATGTGTATACGTACCCTGCGCAAGTATGAACTAATACACAACACTGTCATTATGTGTATGCACACCCTGCGCAAGTATGAACTAATACACAACACTGTAATTATGTGTATGCGCACCATGCGCAAGTATGAACTAATACACAACACTGTCATTATGTGTATGCGCACCCTGCGCAAGTATGAACTAATACACAACACTGTCATTATGTGTATACGCACCCTGCGCAAGTATGAACTTATACACAACACTGTAATTATGTGTATGCGCACCCTGCGCAAGTACGAACTAATACACAACACTGTCATTATGTGTATGCGCACCATGCGCAAGTATGAACTTATACACAACACTGTCATTATGTGTATGCGCACCATGCGCAAGTATGAACTTATACACAACACTGTCATTATGTGTATGCGCACCATGCGCAAGTATGAACTAATACACAACACTGTCATTATGTGTATGCGCACCCTGCGCAAGTATGAACTAATACACAACACTGTCATTATGTGTATGCGCACCCTGCGCAAGTATGAACTTATACACAACACTGTAATTATGTGTATGCGCACCCTGCGCAAGTACGAACTAATACACAACACTGTCATTATGTGTATGCGCACCATGCGCAAGTATGAACTTATACACAACACTGTCATTATGTGTATGCGCACCATGCGCAAGTATGAACTTATACACAACACTGTCATTATGTGTATGCGCACCCTGCGCAAGTATGAACTAATACACAACACTGTCATTATGTGTATGCGCACCCTGCGCAAGTATGAACTAATACACAACACTGTCATTATGTGTATACGCACCCTGCGCTAGTACGAACTAATACACAACACTGTAATTATGTGTATGCGCACCCTGCGCTAGTATGAACTAATACACAACACTGTAATTATGTGTATGCGCACCCTGCGCAAGTATGAACTAATACACAACACTGTCATTATGTGTATGCGCACCCTGCGCAAGTATGAACTAATAGACAACACTGTAATTATGTGTATGCGCACCCTGCGCAAGTATGAACTAATACACAACACTGTCATTATGTGTATACGCACCCTGCGCAAGTATGACCTAATACACAACACTGTCATTATGTGTATATGCACCCTGCGCAAGTATGAGGGTGCGCAAGTATGACCTAATACACAACACTGTCATTATGTGTATACGCACCCTGCGCAAGTATGAACTAATACACAACACTGTCATTATGTGTATACGCACCCTGCGCAAGTATGAACTAATACACAACACTGTCATTATGTGTATACGTACCCTGCGCAAGTATGAACTAATACACAACACTGTTATTATGTGTTTGCGCACCCTGCGCAAGTATGACCTAATACACAACACTGTCATTATGTGTATACGCACCCTGCGCAAGTATGAACTAATACACAACACTGTCATTATGTGTATACGCACCCTGCGCAAGTATGAACTAATACACAACACTGTCATTATGTGTATACGTACCCTGCGCAAGTATGAACTAATACACAACACTGTCATTATGTGTATGCGCACCCTGCGCAAGTATGAACTAATACACAACACTGTCATTATGTGTATGCGCACCCTGCGCAAGTATGAACTAATACACAACACTGTCATTATGTGTATGCGCACCCTGCGCAAGTATGAACTAATACACAACACTGTCATTATGTGTATAAGCACCCTGCGCAGGAAGAACTTATACACAACACTGTCATTATGTGTATACGCACCCTGCGCAAGTACGAACTAATACACAACACTGTCATTATGTGTATACGCACCCTGCGCAAGTATGAACTAATACACAACACTGTCATTATGTGTATATGCACCCTGCGCAAGTATGAACTAATACACAACACTGTCATTATGTGTATACATACCCGACCCAATACTGCATTCCATGAACGGAATACATATAAAAACAGGATCCCCCTATATACTACATGTTAGTTTGTGCAGTCAAAAAGAATGAATGTTGAATAGGGTTTTACGGCGTACCAACACATTATAGGTTATTTGACATCAACAGGAATGAAGATTCCAGGTTCACTCCACATGTACACAATCAACAAATAAACATACAGATTTAAAAGAAAAATCAACAAATGAATATGCAGAATGAAGCTAGATCCTTGATACATGCAGCAAATTCTCTCATATTACTCAAATTGTCGCTTCCTATGAAATGCATGAGCCACAGTGACCCTGTTCTTGCTATCACTCATATGGCTCTCTGGAACCACAATAGTGAACATGACAAAAAATTATAATAAGAACATGACACACATTCGGAGGGCTCGTACCCCTCTGCAGAAATGGACAGCGATTCTATTCTTAGCTGGAACCACAAGGGCTCTGTCAAGAAGAGTGAGGCTTGTAGTGCAGTGGACAGAATGAATGAATATTAAGTGTCATTTTTATGCCATCAAGGGCTAACAGACGATCACTTAACTTAACCACTGTTTCCTGGGATCCCGAAAGGTTAACCAGTACTCGAGCACACCACATCTCCTTAAGTAATTGATAGCTTTCCCACTTGAATCAGCAGTGAGAGAAGAATAATAATGAGACACAATGTTGTATATCAATCATCATGGAGACTGTTATGGGGCAGGGATTCAAACTCATGACCCCTGGATTGATAGGCTGATTGATGTCTGAGCTTATCGGGCCCAGCAAAATGGTGGATAGAGTAGGAATTCTGAAGTCTCAGTTTTGATACAAGACTTGACCTTGTGTCCTCTCGGAAATGACTCAAAAATGACTTATTACTGTTACATGTACTACCAAGGAAACGAATTTGAAGGTGATTCATGTAAGCTCTGTGCTTAATTTACATTCAAGCTAAATAATAAAGTATAAAGAAGATTTAGCCAAGAAATATTCTTCTTTGCTGGCATTGTATGTTGCTAAATCCCATCATTCTTCCACTGTTTGTTGATGACTGTAGTATGATCTGAGCAAGTCCTTAAAATTTCATATTCTGCTTAATTTCATTATCTCCCTTGGAACACCTGTAAACAGAATAAACATATCTGAATAAAGTATCTTATTTGGCATAAATATTGTACAGACAAACCTGTGTAAGTGACCACCTCTATTAAACAGCCACTTGTCTTAAGCAGCCACATTTACTATTTCCCATTTCCATGCTTTCAGAGCAAATTAACCTGTATTAAGCAACAACCTGTCTTTAAAGGCCACTTTTTCTCTTCCCTTGACTGGCTGCTTAAGACTGGTTGGACAGTATTGTATTTGATTATGTTCATATAAGGTGCCATCTCAAGATCACTTACATCTCACCACTAAGGTCGTAGGTTGGAGTCCAGTTCGCTCCAAAAAACTTTATGTGAGAAAGTTTCCAGTTACACAGGAAGGAAGGTGGTTCTATTCAGTCTGAGGTCTTCCTCTACCAGTAAAACTGGATATGCCATATATAACCAGACCAGAAATGTGTTGAAAATGGCATTGAACCCCATTCAAAAAACATTTTTTTTTATTATGTTCAGCATCACATTCAGTTATATTAAGAGGGAGGTTCTACATAATACAGTAATAATGTTGTGATGGGCAACAATCTGAGGCCTAATTGTCTAAGTGGCCATCTTAAGATCACACCTCTCATTGCTGAGGTCACAGATTTGAGCGCAGTTCTTTCCAAACATTTTATATAAGAAAGTTAACCTCTTACTACCCCCACCCCCAAGACCATTAAACAACTTGTGACAGGATATTTGTTCTACTTCGATTCATGTTCATGTTCCTCAATCAATGCTACTGGCTGCCATACATAGCCTGTTATGTGAATTTAAGTGACTTTTAATATAAAATGCCCAACAGACCTGTCACTATGACATGATGATAGTCGTGGCTGTCAAGTTGTTACTGTCAACATAAAAGAGAGAGAGAGGAGGGAGAAAGCTATGATAACCCAGCACAATGGCTTCAAAATTATATTCTTCAAACAAACAAGCTAAATAAAGGTCCGCCAGTTTGGACAAGCAGTTTAAGGTTTTGTCACAAGATAACTTACCTCTCACCACTGGGCGTATGGATTTGAGCCCAGTTCGTTTTATGTTAGAAAGTTTGCCAGCTTCTTCAGAAAGGCAATGATTCTACTTGGATTCATTCGGAGGCCTTCTTTAACCAATTAAAACTGAATGCCACATATTATGTGTTGAAAAGAATAACGTTAAAACAATTCTGTGATTTTACCAATGCCCATGATGCTATATTAACCTAATTTCAGAAGGACACCTTTAATTATATTTTTATCACTGTCAGTCTGTTTTCCTTTGCTCAAAACAAAATCTTACGTCCTACCTTCTTGAATAATGTGGCACACCTCTATCGAAAGTATTCCTTTATTTCTGATGAAGGTTTCAAAATCTCTTGTCCCACCACCAACACCAAAGTAGTTGGATTTGGCAGCAAGGTACCTAAAAGTGTGTTAAGGAGATCAATTTTTATTATTAGGTCTATCTCATTCACTATCTTTTCTTCTTTACTTACCCTTTAGAATATCTCGCAGTTTCGACATCTAAAATTCTTGATATTGTTCCACTCATACTATGCCTTGCAAATTAAGGTAGAGTGCTCAGTAGTTTTTTTTGCATTATTTTGATCATTTTATGTCTTCAAATATCAGAGGTAATAAAGCTTGCCTCATGAAATGATTTGTTTGATTGATTGATTGATATTTAGCATCATTTTCATGCCAAATGATCAGTTAACCTAATCACTGTTTCCTGGGATCCTGGAAGGTTGACCAGTACCCGAGCACAACCTGTCTTCACAAGTAACTGATACCTTTTCCACTTGAATCAACGGTCAGAGACGCATGATAATGAGACGCAATGTCATATATCAAACATCACAGAGATTGTGGCCGAGCGGGGGATTTAAACTCATGACCTCTGGACTGACAGTCAGACGCGCTAACGACTGAGCTAATCGGGCCCCCGGCATATTTGTTTGAATATTCACCAGAATTCTTATGCCATCGAAGGCTAACAGACAATCAGTTAACCTAACTATTCTTTCCTGGAAGGTTAACCATGGAACTCTATAAACTAAGTGTATGACAAGCAGAGAATATAAAAGAATTCAAAAAGCAAAATTATGCAACTCTCTAAATTAATTCTAACTGATACAGTGGAAGATTAAAATTCTCAATATTTCTATAAGACATATAAAAGATTTGACAGCTGAAGAGGGGAGTGACCTAACAACTGATGTAACCAACTGTGTGCGAGAACTGTGTAAAAGCAAACTCGAACTGGAGATCAGACATACACAATGTACACATTTCCTTTCATTACCAGTTAAGTCAATTCTTCCATCACACAAGAATTTTCTTTATCTGTAATAATTAAAATCATAACATGGACTGGTCAACAAAATCAGAATATCTGCATATTACTGAGGTCCGATATTTCTATCTCACCCTTAGATGACCAAAATAATATTCTTATGCTGTGATACTGGAACCATCTATGATGTATGTAAAACATGACATAAATTATGTAATTTACTGCTTAAAAAAATTAATGATTATCAAATTAAAATAATTAATGTGGTTTGATATTAGGACAAATTCGAATGTAAGGCTGGTATTTTGCTGGAATGCTGTTGTATGGTGTTTAGCTTCACTTTCAACAATTTTCAGTTATATCACGACAGTGTCTATTTTAAACAGTATTCTAAGCTGTAGACACATGGACAGTATTCAATGTGCTGCCACACTGGAGTATCATGACCCAGACACATGGTATGATACCCCACCCAGTCACATTATACCGACACCGGGCCTACCAGACCTTCAACTATCCTCTAAATGTTCCAACACCAAGAGAGAAAGCTTCTAGTTCCATTTGTCAAGTCTTTTGTACGACACTTGTGTGAATTTGCCATTTATGTAACATACAAACTTCTGTAAACAGTCAAAGCGTCAGTGGGGATATTTTTTAAAATTCAAGGTTTGGTTGAAACTTGGTAAAACTGTTAGTTTAAACAATTTTTTATTCACAGTATACATGGTAGTCATACATTCAATATACACATTAAAAATTTCAAGGGAAAAGGAATCAGAAAAAAGCTATAATAGCTTATATGTATTTTAAAATTGTTCAAGATTACATGATCTTTATGTCATGTGCATTTAAAAACAATGTGTAGTTTGTCAATGCAACATTCAAAAAATCTTTTTTGAAAAGTATTGTAAAATTCAAATTATCCTCCAGTTGTAATTAACAGCTGCTCTAAGTTCATGACCAAACTCTCCAGCCAACTATATCACAGCTTCTATGAAGATAAGTGTCACGGTTGTTTTATATACGTTGTATCTGAATATCATATATGTTCCATGGATTTTCTTATGGGGTTAGAGGAAAGTCTGTAAATGCAGAAGGCATACTATAAAATAGTCAGAGCTAATAAAACAAGATGGCTCTCGCCATTTCTATGTATTTCTAATGTGAGCATACATAAACATGTCATAAACAATTATAGCAATATGTCAAGCGATAATAACTAGAACTATCACTGAAGGTGATGAATACCCCCCGAACACCACATTGTCACAGTACATAAAATATAATGTAATATTTTATGATGAAATGGGGAAAGAGAGCTTAATGCAGTAGGTCTTTCTTCTGTTTTAAGAAAGAAAGCAATTGATTTTAAAGTTTTGGAGGAAAGTTTTTCGTTGCTGCTTCTGAATGGGAATGTTTTAGTCAGATTGTGAAAAAAACACGTATATATTGCTTTGGGAACAGGTAAGATAGTGAGACACTTGGAAATATGGAAAACAGGCATGTAATTAATGTTAAAATTTAATCATGAATACAATTTAAATACATGCCTAGTTGTGCTTGGTCCATTGGTTGGGTTACTGGGCCACTAACTCAAGCTCCTGTGTCCCAGATGTTAAACCTATTGACCAGAAACATGGACCATGCACAAGAAGACATTGTACTTATGTGAAGAATCATGAAATTCTGACCAGTTTTTTTTAGATTTAAATCCACAAGATTTTACTATTTCAAGACCCTGTAACCTTGACCTTGGACGTGAAACATAGACCATGCACAACTAGGCATGGTACTTATCACTTGTGTGAAGTATCATTTAATTCTGACCAGGGATTATTGAGATTTAGCATCCACAGGATTTTACTATCTCGAGCACCTGTGACCTTGACCTTTGACGTATTGACTAGAGTCATGGACCATGCACAACTAGGCATGGTACTTATCACTTACCTGAAGCATCATTAAATTCTGACCAGGGGTTATTGAGATTAAGCATCCACAAGATTCCCTTTACAATTTACTATCTCCAGCCCGTGTGACCTTGACCTTTGACTTTTTGACCCGAAACATGAACCATGCACAACTAGGCATGGTACTTATCACTTCTGTGAAGTTTCATTAAATTCCTAGCAGGGGTTACTGAGATTTAGCGTCCACAAGATTCCGTCTACAGACAGACAGACGGACAAGCTGAATCCAGTATACCCCCCCTAACACTTTGTGTTCGGGGGGTATAATAATTCACATTATATTTACCTTTAAAGTACAGAAGGCATGGAAATAGAAAATAGCCGGAGATAATAAAAACATGACGGCTCTCGCCATTTCAATGTATTTCTAATGTGCGCATGTGTGAAAAAGATTTAGCGGGAAGATACACTCTGAGACTCGACTAGAGTTGTTAGTAATAAAGTTTTAGTGTATTATAGTTAGACAACAAAACTATATGAATGACATGAATACTTTATACATGGAATGAATGATGAAAAATAAATGGTGTTTTGAAAACCATCCATGTATGATAAAGTTAAAGGACAGACTTGAAATCTTAAACAGATTCAAAGTGTTGTCATACATACTCAAAGTGTGACCGTGTCTAGGTTTTACTTATGACACATCGTCATGTCATCTTGATAAATTGAGCCAAGTTAAAGACAAAGTCACAGACCAGACATGCAATATCAAACATATTGAAAGTGTGACCTTGACCTTTCAGGAAAGGTTCTGGGTCTTACATGCGAACACTAAATTATGTCATGTTTATCAACTGAGGCAAGTGTTTTAAAATATATCCATAGATGATATAGATTGAACAATAAATCTCACACAGACTGAAAGTGTTGTCAAACAAACTCAAAGTGTGACCTTGACCTTTGAGGTATGCATGTGGGTCTTATACGTGACACTTTGTAATGTCATGCTGATGAAATGAGTCAAGTGTCTTTGAATTTTATTCTTAGTTGACAAAGTTTCAGACCGGACACGAAATCTCAATCAGACTGAAAGTGTCATCAACCAAAGTTAAATTGTGACCTTGATCTTTGAAGTGGGATTCTGGGTGTAACATGCAACACATCGTCATGTTATGTTGGTCATTTGTAGCTAGTATTAACAAATCCATCTATGCATGACAAAGTTACAGGCCAGACACGAAATCTCAAACAGACTGAAAGTGCTGTCAAACAAACTCAAAGTGTGACCTTGACCTTTGAGGTATTGGTATGGGTCTTACTCACAACACGCTGTCATGTTATGTTGATCATTTGTAGCAAGTATTTAAAAAGCCCATCTATACGTGACAAAATCACAGACTGGACACGAAATCTCACACAAACTCAAAGTTTTGTCAAACAAACTTAAATTGTGACCTTGACCTTTGAGGTACAGGTGTGGGTCTTACTAGCAACATGTCATGATGTTATGTTGATCATTTGTAGCAAGTATCATTAAAATTCATCTACACATGACAAAGTTACAGGCCAGAAACGAAATCTCACATAAACTCAAAGTGTTGTCAAACAAACTCAAATTGAGACCTTGACCTTTGAGGTACGGGTGTGGGTCTTACTCGCAACATGTCGTCATGTTATGTTGATCATTTGTAGCAGGTATCAACAAAATCCATCTATGCATGACAAAGTAACTGGCCGGAAATGAAATCTCACACAAACTCAGTGTTGTCAAACAAACTCAAATTGTGACCTTGACCTTTGAGGTACGGGTGTGGGTCTTACTTTAGACATTTCGTCATGTTATGTTGATCATTTGAAGCAAGTATAAACAAAATCCATCTACGCATGACAAATTTACAGGCCAGACAAGAAATCTCACACAAACTCAAAGTGTTGTCAAACAAACTCAAATTTTGACTGACCTTTGGGGTACGGGTATGGGTCTTACTCGGAACACGTCGTTATACTATGTTGATCATTTGTAGCAAATATCAACAAAATCCATCTGTGCATGACAAAGTTTCAGGCTGGACACGAAATACCGGTTGGAAGGACAAAATTTTTGGGGGACCAAATAAACAATTTTTATACGGAAGATAACAAGGATGCATTACATTAAACGTATAAAACATTACACAAACATATAAACTGTTAAGCATGGTGAGCTGACCCTGTGACATAAGCCACATTGCTTTCCTTTGACATTATGGCAGGGAATTGAAAACCATGTGATACTACATAGTGCTATATGAATGTTTTATTGAAATTTGATGGCAGGATATCTTAGGATTGTGTCAAACAGTGCATGTGTGACTATCAATCCAGGGGTCATGAGTTCTAGTCCCCACCCGCCAACAGTTTCCGGTATGACTGATATACGACATTGCAGCTTATTATCATTCGTCTCTTCCCGCTGTTTCAAGTGGGAAAGTTATCAGTCACTTGCAGAGATGGGGTATGCTCGAGTACTGGTTAACTTTCCAGTATCCCAGGAAACAGTGGTTAGCTTAACTCATCATCTGTTAGCCCTCGATGGCATAAAATGACCTTAAATATATTCAATCAACCAATCAATAAATTAAAGAGTCCATTTTCTCATTATTCCCTTGTAAGGAACATTGTATCGATTTCGAAATCATTGTGCATCCATTTCTAAAATACACTTCATCATAATGTGTCTTCTATTAAACTGGATCTGATCAAAGTGAACTGAACAATTAGTATGCATTATATAAATTTTGAATATGGGTGATACATATACCGACCATTCACCTTATTTCTCTTATAAATCAGTAGTTCGCACAGCTATCAGTCCACATGCTTATGTAATGCAAAGTTGAGATAAGAGCAAGCACAACAGTAGTTTAGCCACACATTCTGTTCCAAATATGCTTAATGGCAAATAGTATGGTTATTCAATAAAGTAAACCTCTGCCTTTAAGCAGCAACATTTGCTATTTCCCATTGTTATGCAACAACCTGCCTTAAAAGGAGGTTCCTTCCCTTGACTGGCTGCTTAAGACAGGTTTGAATGAAATTTCTATATCAATATTATACTTTTATTTTTATTCTCTATGACATATAAACTTCAGCTACGTATCAGCTATTGATTGATGTGTAACATACATGATATTATATGAAATTATCAACAATTCTCGACCATCAAACAATAAAGGATACACTGCACCGTTATCATGAAGACAGTGTTGGAAAATCCTGAACAGTTTTCCGTAGTTGCTTGGGTGGTAGATGGTTTCTGCGGTCAATATTATATCATACCTGTAAACAAATTATATATTATTACATAACAATCACTGGAAATCAACAATAATTATTTATCCATATTCTTGCATGGTGGACACAGTTGACCATACTAAAACTACAAATCTGTCTGTTGACATGAATGTCCCCGCCATTGATCAGAAACCAATTTGTTACCAAAAATTAAGTTGAAAAATGAAAATAACTTCTGTAAAATTTGACCCCACCTTGACAAGTATTAAACTTACCAGGTATTTCATAATTATACAGGTACACACCCAATATTAATTAAATATAGAGGTGTAATGATTCATCGATGGGTCGTGATTCACCTTTCTGTCGATGTGTGTATTGGGTATTAAATGAAACTTCCAATAGATTGCGATGGAATGCATTCTTTAGACTTACAATGCATCGATACGATTGTCAGATATCGTGCATCGCAATTCCATTCTTGATGAAACATAAAAAAACAAGCTAATGAAATCTAACAAACAAAAAATTACGAAAGATGAATTTTCAGATATGAACTGGCTAATTATGTGACGAATATTACAGACAGCATCTCCTTCCCATCAGGTACTATCCCACTATTATATGTGTATTTCATCACTCTCGCAGTTATGCAGTGTAATTAGTTATGTGTTGTATGTTAATAAAGGTACTATTAAGATGCATACAAGCATTGTTATTACATACACTTTATTAAACAATCATGGTGATTGTGCAAGTTACACTTAAAAATCAGTATTGTGATGTGCATTGCATCGGGACTTAAATATTGCAATACACATCGCCTTTTATTTTCACAGGCAATATGTTGCATGATACTTATTGTTCTGAAAATGAAGTATTGCGATATGCATACTTCGCAGATGATAAAACTGCCAATGCACAGCCCTAATTAAATAAATATCTAGACCCCTTCAGAAGTTACTGATTGGAGACCAATTCTCAGATGTATGATCAAATGGATGGATAGGGGCAACACCAAATGCCCCTTCGTCATTCTTTGAATAAGGGGGGCATAAAAATGGTTGTTTTGTCTAGTATTTGAAATTACCTTGGTGGGATGGCTTAGGGTTTTAGGAGTTTGCTGTAATATAACGTTGTAAAAATCATTTATTTGATATTGGTATAATTATTGGTCCAAGGATTATCATATTGATATAGTTATCAGTAGTGCAACAGAGTTAATTAGTAATTCAATAATCAAAATGAGTTTCCTTGCATACCGGACAAGGACTTCCGCATATTTTTATTGGGTACAGAATTTCGTCCTACATCACCTCTGCACGCTCATCCAACTCTGCTGTGACATTGGAACTTTAACGATGACATATTAACCCTTTACTTCATATAGACGCCTTTGGACACCTCTAATATAGACCCCTTTGGACACCTAATATAGAAGCTTTTGAATTATTGGGTGAATTATGTTTATATTAACTGACAGAGTGGAAAACAGTGCAGGAAGTGTTCAGATTGCTCGTAACGAGCAATCTGAAACTCTTCCTGCACTGTTTTCAAAGGCCTTCTGTGATTGGTACAGGAAAACGCGTATCTATGGAGTAAAGGGTTAAAACATATGCCGTAAAATATCTAATTTGACATCTTAAAAATAATCTTATATGGCTTTTTCGGTTAAGATAGAAAATTCCGTCCCCTGGGATAACTGATAACTCGACAGAGCCTCATTCCCTCTAAAACAGTTATCTCTCAGGATGTTATTTTGTATCCAAACCTCAAACCCATGTAAAATTCTTAAAGGCTGGCTATTGTAAGACTGTTGGGTTTTCTTGATTCTCAAGTTTTCTTCAAGACTACACTAATACATGACTTACTGTTAATATTCCTGGGGCTTTTTCCTTGCTAAAACTTATTGAAGCCTTCAACAAAGAATCATTTAGTGATTTTACAAAATATATAACTAGATTGAAATGTGATTCAAATACTGTAAAGTTTCTATTACTTCCTTTCAAGTTGCTATGAATATTTAAAAATTCTTATTACCATAGAGGGCAGTAGTGTAGTGGATACCATGTTGGTCACTCATGCCAGAGGTTGTAGGTTCCATCCCCAGCTCGACCCAATGCCTCTAAAAAACAACACTAAGTAATGGTTCTACTCAGGAGGTGGATTCGACACAGTTCATATAAGCTCTGAGCTTCCTTTGCAATCAAGTTAAATACGTTAGTACATGTATGAAAAAAAAACTATAAAAACTCTTATCAGAAATACCTGCTGTCTTCAGTTAAGACTCTTACCTAATGGATTCATTTGTTATTTGCCGTCGAAAGTGGTCCCAGTCTCCAGAAAAGTATCTACATGTACATGTATAGTTTTCTGGCTGGTTCCTGGCACATTCGGTATTGTGTAATGTTCTATTACCTCCTTATTCTGCAATATAAACATTTCTCTGCATTTAGATCATCCAGAAGACAGAAGCTTGGTCAGAAACAAACTTCACAAACTTTACTTCTTGTTAGGAAAGCCAGCCGAAGATAGCTCAGTCGGTAGCGCGCTCAAATCAATTCAAGGGTCAAAGTTTGAATCTTCGCCCAGACACAGTCTCCTTGATGATTAATATACAACATTGTATCTAATTGTCATTTTTCTTTTACCTTTGTTTTAAGTGTGAAGGTTAACAGAAACTTGCAGTGATTGGCCTGCTTCTTGAGTACTGGTTAACCTTCCATGATTCCGTGAAAAAGGTAGGTTAACTGATCATTTGCTAGCCCTCGTAGGCATAAAAATGCTGCTAAATAAACTTGTCAGGAAAAGTGAAAATGATCACATTTGCAATGTACATCCATTTGTTTTATTGTGGAACGCTGGTTTCCATCTCTGTGATGAATTTTCATTGCAAACAAGGCACAGCAGGGCAGTAGTGTAGTTGATAGTGTTCTGTTCACACCAAAGGTTACGGTAAGATCCCAGCTCAACTTGATGCCTCTAAAAAAAACAACACTCAGTACTGGTTCTTCGAAGTAAGCAGACTTGAGAGCAGTTCATATAAACTTTGTACTCTTTTCGTAATCAAGGTAAAATAAATTAGTAAAAACTAAACCGGGCATACTGGTGAACACATTTTCAATGCAAGCACTTAAAAAGTAAATGAAAAAACAGTATCAAAAGAATTGTATGAAGTTGCAATTATAGCAAGGGAAACACATGAAGATCAGGGAGTTCTATGTTTTGTTATGTACACAAACATATTTAATAACCTTCTACTAACTTTCAAAATCAGGCAGTGGAAAAAGTTACCTTACTGAAATTATGCAGTGGATAGAGTTGGCCACTCACGTAAGATGCTCGAGCCTGATGCCTCTCATAAAACAACACTCAACACTGGTGGACTTGAGAGCGGTTCATATTAGCTCTGAGCTTACTTTCACAATAGAGCAAAATTAAATTAGTATAAACCAAACCATTTTCATATCTATAATAGTGCCTTTAACATGTTTAAAATAAAGACCGTCACTGATAACTACGTAATCTTGAAAATGAACCTGAGCAGCACCTTTTGTAATGGCAAGAATTCCAGGTAACCTGCACCACAACCAAGCTGTACAAATAATATGGCAAAATGAAGTTATGAGACTATCAATATTATATATATATAATTGTTTAAGGAGGCCTCGCCTCTATCGCCATTATTTTCTTGATGTTAGCGGTAAAATTGCACAATTGTATCAAACATCAGATACTATGGATACTCTGTTCAATAACTTATACTATATTTCATCTCTGTAGTGTAAAATTCTTTAATTTTGTTGACCAAATATCAAATCGTTGCCTGTGACAAAGTCACTCATTGGCCAGTATCAGGTTAAGCGACAACATTAACAAATATAATGGAAAAATACCAAACCTGTGTATTACAAATTTCTGATAAAGAAGATAAACTACAAGGATGGAATCAAGCATTATCTTCGAATGGGACCTTTCTTTTTGTGATTTACTAAACTTTCAAATGTTTACTATCAGAACAGAAAGTTACAGGTGATGCATCTTGAAAGAATGTGAAATCAGCATTACTCAACACTTGTTGAGACAATGTTTCGACCAATCAGCAGCTCAAGTTTAATAACCCTGTAATTTTAGAAGTCCTGACTGGATAAATAAAACTTTTGTTTTCACGTATAGTACTATGGTCTCCTTTTTATTAATCAGTGTGTAAATAAGTGTAGTTACTGAATGTCGGACTTCAAAATATTAAATTGTTGACAGTTACTGTCTGTCGGACTTCAAAATATTAAATTGTTGACAAATAGATCTGATATTACCAGCAACAATATCATTTTTACGTATGTCAGTACATTGCATTTCAAATTTTTCTCAAAATGTGCACCTTTGTTTTGGAGATCAGATCAGGAAAAACTGTTTTCACAATTTCAAATTAACACTAATATTGTTATACAGTAGTAACTACTAACTAGTATTTGTAAAAGATCATTTTATCTCATAGTACAACGACTTACCTCTAAAACTTTCTTATTTGTAAAGCTGACATTGTTTTTGTGTAAATACTCCATTAAATCAATGGCACATTCCCACACCTTCAATCCACCTGATTCATTTAAAGAAAAACTGGTATATTATATAAAGTAACATAAAACAAAATGTAATCATTTTTTAGTTTTCAGAAGTGTATTCATGTTTATTTGAGTTTTAAACATTCATAATTTGGTGGGGGGAAAACACATCAGAAATATGCATTCTTTTGAAATTGCTTTAATGAACCATTAAAACTTATTAATAAATTGATTGCTTTAAAAAAGAAAAAAAAGAACAGGGTGGTTGAGAAATCTAAGAGAGAGAGCATTCACCTTCATATACATTAGGTATCAAATCGGAGTGCTGTTTGGATGCTGTGATGACACTGGAGATAACATCCCCCTGCTGCTGTTGTTGGTTCAGTCGTTGCTCCACATCCTGACTGTCCAAACATCTCAAACAAATATCGTCTAATATTTTATATATCAGTGTAGAGTCAGTGTCATTCTGCAAGTACAGAAAACAAATCTGACTTAAAGTTGGTTATATCTTGTATTAGTGCTCAATTCAACATGTTTTTATCACCCTTTTACTACATTGAT
>CM055904.1:164918-183031 GCA_029582155.1 Panopea generosa | reverse complement strand
GAGAGTATAATAAGTGACAACACTGTACAAAACCACTTGTCAGTATTCATGTACATAATAGTGACAGCAATGCACCAACGCCACATGTCCGTATGAGAGTATAATAAGTGACATACTGTACAAGAACCACTTGTCAGTATGCATGTACAATAAATGACAGCAATGTACCAACGCCACATGTCCTTATGGAGTATAATAAGTGACAATACTCTACAAGAACCACTTGTCAGTATGCATGTATAATAAATGACAGCATGCACCAACGCCACATGTCCGTATGAGAGTATAATAAGTACAATACTGTACAAGAACCACTTGTCAGTATGCATGTACAATAAGTGACAGCAATGTACCAACGCCACATGTCCGTATGAGAGTATAATAAGTGACAATACTGTACAAGAACCACTTGTCAGTATGCATGTATAATAATGACAGCATGTACCAACGCCACATGTCCGTATGAGAATATAATAAGTGACAATACTGTACAAGAACCACTTGTCAGTATGCATGTATAATAAGTGACAGTAATGCACCAACGCCACATGTCCGTATGAGTATATAATAAGTGACAATACTGTACAAGAACCACTTGTCAGTATGCATGTATAATAAGTGACAGCATGTACCACGCCACATGTCCGTATGAGAGTATAATAAGTGACAATACTGTACAAGAACCACTTGTCAGTATGCATGTATAATAAGACAGCAATGCACCAACGCCACATGTCCGTATGAGAGTATAATAAGTGACAATACTGTACAAGAACCACTTGTCAGTATGCATGTATAATAATGACAGCAATGCACCAACGCCACATGTCCGTAAGAGAGTATAATAAGTGACAATACTGTACAAGAACCACTTGTCAGTATGCATGTATAATAATGACAGTAATGCACCAACGCCACATGTCCGTATGAGAGTATAATAAGTGACAATACTGTACAAGAACCACTTGTCAGTATGCATGTATAATAAATGACAGTAATGCACCAACGCCACATGTCCGTATGAGAGTATAATAAGTGACATACTGTACAAGAACCACTTGTCAGTATGCATGTACAATAAATGACAGTAATGCACCAACGCCACATGTCCGTATGAGAGTATAATAAGTGACATACTGTACAAGAACCACTTGTCAGTATGCATGTATAATAAATGACAGTAATGCACCAACGCCACATGTCCGTATGAGAGTATAATAAGTGACAATACTGTACAAGAACCACTTGTCAGTATGCATGTATAATAAATGACAGTAATGCACCAACGCCACATGTCCGTATGAGAGTATAATAAGTGACATTACTGTACAAGAACCACTTGTCAGTATGCATGTATAAAATGACAGTAATGCACCAACGCCACATGTCCGTATGAGAGTATAATAAGTGACATTACTGTACAAGAACCACTTGTCAGTATGGATATTTATATTTTGTATTTCTATGATTATATTTATACGTGTCACTAAATATAATGCCACATCCCAATCCCGCACCTCTCTCTCTCTCTATGTATGAGTATGTATGTTTGTCTCTGTCACTGTGGTTCTATCTGTTTCTCTATCTTCGTCTCCTTGTTTCACTCTAACCCTCTGTTTTTGTATCAACGCCACATGTCCGTATGAGAGTATAATAAGTGACAATACTGTACAAGAACCACTTGTCAGTATTCATGTATAATAAATGACAGCAATGCACCAACGCCACATGTCCGTGTGGGAGTATAATAAGTGACAATACTGTACAAGAACCACTTGTCAGTATGCATGTACAATAAGTGACAGCAATGCACCAACGCCACATGTCCTTATGAGAGTATAATAAGTGACAATACTGTACAAGAATCACTTATCAGTATGGATATTTATATTTTGTATTTCTATGATTATATTATACGTGTCACTAAATATAATGTCACATCCCAATCCACCTCTCTCTCTCTCTCTCTCTCTCTCTCTCTATGTATGAGTATGTATGTTTGTCTCTGTCACTGTGGTTCTATCTGTTTCTCTATCTTCGTCTCCTTGTATGTGTCTCCGTCTTTGTCTCCCTGTCTTTGTATGTGTCTCCGTCTTTGTCATCCTGTCTTTGTATGTGTCCCCGTCTTTGTCTCCCTGTCTTTGTATGTGCCTCCGTCTTTGTCACCCTGTCTTTGTATGCGTCTCCGTCCGTATCTCCGTCTTTGTCTCCCTGTCTTTGTATGTATCTCCGTCTTTGTATGCGTCTCCGACTTGGTCTCCCTGTCTTTGTATGTGTCTCCGTCTTTGTCACCCTGTCTTTGTATGTGTCTCCGTCTTTGTCTCCCTGTCTTTGTATGTGTCTCCCTGTCTTTGTATGCATCTCCGTCTTTATCTCACTGTCTTTGTATGTGTATCCGTCTTTGTATCCCTTTTATTGGCTGTGTCTCCGTCGTTTTGTCTCCCTGTCTTTGTGTGTCTCCCCGTCTTTGTCTGTGTCTCCGTCTTTGTCTCCCTGTCTTTGTGTTTGTGTCTCTGTCTTTGTATATGTATCCCTGCCTTTGTATGTGCCTCTCCGTCTTTGTGTGTGTCTCTGTCTTGTTTGTGTCTCCCTGTCTTTGTATGTCTCCCTGTCTTTGTCTGTATCTCCCTGTATTTGTTTTTGTCTCCCTGTCTTTGTCTGTGTCTCCCTGTGTATGTGTGTTTTTCCGTCTGTCTCCCATGTCTTTGTATGTGTCTCCGTCTTTGTCACCCTGTCTTTGTATGTGTCTCCGTCTTTGACTCCCTGTCTTTGTATGCGTCTCCGTCTTTATCTTCCTGTCTTTGTGTATCCGTCTTTGTATCCCTGTTATTGGCTGTGTCTCCTTCTTTTTGTCTCCCTGTCTTTGTGTGTGTCTCCCTGTCTTTGTCTTCGTCTCCCTTTCTTTATGTGTGTGTCTCTGTCTTTGTTTGTGTCTCCCTGTCTTTGTATGTGTCTCCCTATCTTTGTCTGTATCTCACTATATTTGTTTGTGTCTCCCTGTCTTTGTCTTCGTCTCCCTTTCTTTGTGTGTGTGTCTCTGTCTTTGTTTGTGTCTCTCTGTCTTTGTATGTGTCTCCCTATCTTTGTCTGTATCTTCCTGTATTTGTTTGTGTCTCCCTGTCTTTGTCTGTGTCTCCCTGTCTATGTGTTTTCCCCGTCTGTCTCTCTGTCTTTTATGTGTCTCCCTGTCTTTGTCTGTGTCTCCCTGTCTCTGTGTGTTTCTCCGTCTGTCTCCCTGTCTTTGTATGAGTCGCCCCGTATGTGTTTGCCTGTCTTTGTATGTGAATCCCTGTCATTGTGTATATATCACTGTGTTCGTTTGTCTTCCTGCCACTGTCTAAGTCTCCGTCTTTGTCTGTGTTTCCGTGGCTGTGATGATAAATACTTTAAATGATTAAACAAGTTAATAAAATCGACCATCGTAACTCAGCATAACATACAAGTCGATGATACCAACTCGCTAAAGCTATGGATTTGCACGCAAAAGCACATGTGTGACCGCTCATTATTTTGATATAAAATACATGAATAATTAAAAGGAAGTTTTTCTTAAAAACTAAAACAAAACAAAACACATTCGTTTAAAAAATATGCAGCAGGTCTTGGTTATTTAGAAATATACGTCACTTTTATAGGCTAAATAATCTCGTGGGCACCTCACGCTTGGTGCGTGCCTAAACTTTAGGCATAGCTCCGTCATGGTCATTTAAAAGGGACTGTTATTTCAGTCCAACATGGGCGCGTGGGCCGACGTTAGGAAATCCATTTTCACTATGTTACTTTGTATGTTCTTTCGCATATTCTTAAATTTTGAAGAAAAAAACAAAAACACAAAAACATACCGATATTAATCATCTTTCTCCTTTAAAGGAAATAATATCAGGAATTTCAAACATTTTAAAATTGACAATATATTTTCACCAATTTACTCCTATATAAAGAGTTCGAAGACGCAGTAAATGTCGTCAAGCAGTATTTGTGTGGCGGTACTTTGCAACCGCCCGCAGAGATAACATGAGTTTCTTTTACATATATCATATTTACTTTCACGTTTGCTTACTAACCTAATAACAAAAAAGTGGTTCCCAGTGAGCGTTCATAAAACGCAAGTTCCACGGCTTTCAACGATAACATCAATGCGCATAACGTGTATTTAAAGTTAACCAAAGCTGATAAATACATGTATAAACAAAAATGTATAACGTATACATTTAGTGCAGATATGCAGCACTGTTAATACTAAAACGCACGAATACTGATGCGCTGAACTATCAAAATCCGGAGAGTCGTCTGAAGGTCCGCCGTTAAAACAACAGTGCCATAATATGGTGCACCGGTACCGGTGTTTTGAATTACCCTGAGAAATCAACAAATTATGCAGTAAATTAATAAAATCAAAGAGGAGTTTTGAAAGTACTTGAATTCACGCACTTTCTATTTTGTATTTAATAGAAAGCTTTTCATTTATGAAGATATCATAAAGCTGAACACATTTTTTTCAGATGAACTGTCATAAATCACATATCTTGGAGCTATTACCATGAACACACATTCAATTACCTTAATTCTTTACCCTGTGCGAAAAGGGTCCAATCTTGGCATAGTACACGTAGATGTTGTACCTTGTATTAGAATCACTCGCAACCAGGATTATTCTATTTGAACGGTACAAATTGACCTGCTCGTGTATCATACAATTTTACATCTAATGCGCTCCGCCACCATCAGTACTCATAATGCTTTGATTAAAATGAGTATTTGGATTAAACTTCACAACTCGCGATTGAAATATCGTTTTTAGCTCGCCGTGACCGAATGTCCAGGAGAGCTATTGCCATGACTCCGGCGTCGGCGTCGTCTGTAGACACACAGGTTAAACTTTTGCGTTTAGTTTGCGTTTAAGTTTTGGTGTTTGCCTCCAATCTCAATCTTTGCATGGGTTGAGAGTTTTATCCCATAGGCGAGCTTTGTTGTCTTCTGACAACCCTTGTTTGTCACGTTGTACTAGACCATTCGTCTGCTATGAAATGCTTTGTATCCATTTTAAGTTTTTAGAAATTTAGATCTACATGTTATGACGATTTTACTGATAGATCTAACTAATTTTACTGGAGCTGGAAATACACCCTAGGTTTATACGCGGCCGATTGTCCAAGCCTTAATAGCGTCCCGTCTATGTAGATCACTTACTGCTCACCGCTGTGGTCGTTCGAGTCCTATATTCGATCCAAATCTTTGTGAGAAATTTTTGCCAGTTACTAGCGGTAGGACGCTGGTTCTACCAGATTCATTCTGAGGTAACTGTGCCACACAACGGTTGAAAAATATATCATTTTTATAGAACGATATGTTGTACAGTATATATAGATCTAGATATATTACAAAAATGTTCGAGTTAATTGTTTTAGGTGTCAACAAGATCGGCAGTACACAACTAAATGTCCATCTTTCAAGTTTATATTGTCAGGGGCGTAGCTTCCTATAGGCACTGTAGGGATATGCAACACCTGGTACGAAAACAGTAGCCACCTGAAACCACGAGGCAGCAGGTTATTTCATTTCCCCTTTTATTAACAAACCTTAAAACATTTATTATCAATTCATTTGGTTATAAAACTGAATTCAATGTTAAAATTAGAGAAAACCGAGCCCCTAAAAACATAAGAAATACGCGTTAAAACGCAGCTACGATAGTCTAGATAGCTGATTATTTTCGGGGGTAGCATGGCCCCAGAACCCCCTCCCCACCTTAAAATGTGCCTACACATCGTTTTCAACCAAACTACGCCCCTGATTGTCTTAATGATAGAGCTCATAATATTCAACAAATAATGGCTCTCCGAATGCGTTTTATAAGATGACGTCACTTTAATAGTGAACGACGTCATCTTCTGAAATAAATATCTGTATCTTGTTAATTTTAACTGCTTTTTAGCCAGATCCATTTTCTAAACGTGCGTAACTGCACATGTTCAAATAGATAGATATATCCTATGCGGTGATCAGAATTAAAATGCATTTTTCTTAAAACGATCTAGATGTCATGTTTTAATAGAATAGTACGGAGTCAGTGGTCCTAATTTGTTTTTTTATAGAACAATACTGGAGTCCGGATAATCTTGAGAATTTCATATGGAAATTATTGTTTTGGTCCGTTTTTCTAAAATACACAGGAAAAGAGAATCTATTCATAGGCGTATCTCTATATATTTTTTTATATTTATTTGAATGTGTTTTTCTTTATAAAAACATACATTAAGATTCAGCAACCTCCCCCCCCCCCCCCCCCCCCCCACACAACACACTCATCTCGTCTCCAATTGCATGAGGTACCGACCGGATAAAAACCACCTGGTGGATATTTGCTTTTTTATTTATATTTTAATGTTTTTAAGTGTTTTTCTTTTATTGATTGATTGAATATTTAGCGTCATTTTTATGCCATTGAGGGTTAACAGACGATCAGTTAACCTAACCACGTTTTCAAAGGATCCTGAAAGGTTAACCAGTACTCTAGCACACCCTATCTCCGCAAGTAACTGATAACTTTCCTACTTGAATAAGCGGTGAGACGAATGATAATGAGACACAATGTCGTATATCAATCATCAGTCCTCACGGAGACTGGTTGGGCAGGGATTTGAACTCACGACCCCTGGATTTATAGTCGGACACGGTGAGAGACACATGATAACGAGACACGTCATCACGGAGACTGCTGCCAGACGGGGATTCGAACTCACGACCCCTGGACTGATAATTTTCTTTCAATAAAAATGTTTAAAAGTCACAAATTATTAAATAACAACCATATTTTTATCTTAAAACCTCACTAAAATGCTATGATTTGCTTTTTAAGATACTAAAACTTTCCGGTAACCCTTGCCCGTCTTGGCTCCCAGTGCATGAAGTACCTGGTTTTAAAACCCGATGGCTGTTCATTTTCTGTAATAAGTTTTTTTTATAGACTATACATCTATATATATTAATAAAAGTGTTTAAAAATTATAAATATTCAGTAAATAACAACATATAATCTAGTATTTTATCCTAAAACTTACAAGAATGCAGCATTTTTGTTTATAAGATATTAAAATTTCCCAGGTGTGTGCAGGGGACACTCCCTCCTACTCTCTGAGTCTCCTCCATGTCTTGGCTCCTAGCGCATGAGGTAACGGTTAAAGTGTTTTAAATACATCCCCTTCGAGAAGACAATTTTTATTCACCCTTAGGTATCAAAGCTGCATACAACATTTCATTATGATTGAGTTTATGGTTTTTGAGAAGAAGTCGAAAATGTCTATTGTTTACGGATGCATTAATTTTTTTTATCCCCATCCCCCAGGGCCAAACAATGAGACCCAGGGACATGCAATTCACAATTTTAATAAAGGACCCATGTGCGTCTATAATCATAGTCATCACATGTTTCCTAAAGCTTCTATAGTAGGAAGAACACTTTCAAAGTTTAGCTCGAATTTGACTGTTTTGGCCCTGCACCCCGAGGGGGTTGGGGACCATGCAATTCACAATTTTGATTCAAAATTAGGTACCAAAGCTGCATACAACATTTCATAACGATTGCATAATTTGATAAGAAGTCGAAAATGTCAATATTGTTAATGGACGGACAACGCACAACGACGGACAAAAGGCGATTGCAAAAGGTCTCTTAAGACAAAGTCTCGGGTGACTTAATAATTATTAAAATGGATAAAAAGCATCTCATTATCATTAATAAATAAAATATAAATGGTTTGGTTTGTCAAATCCATCAAGCGGCATGACAAAATTGTTATTTAAATTAAGAGTGGTTTACTTTGAAACAAAATCCCCATTCTAAAAATAGATACTGCCTGAAGTCATTCAGGCTCTTTCTAAATGAAAACAATTTTAACTAAGCGTAAGCCTGTATCAATGGCGGATCTACTCTTTAATACAACCGTTGTACACCCCATATAAACTCTTATATTTTATTAAAATTTTGATTTAAATCTTTTGATATTTTTAGGAATGGCGGCCATCTTATATTTTAGAAAAAAAAAATGTGTATTGTCCTAGTCGTTTTGCAGAAAATTTTGCAAACAGACGATGGATAAAGCACCATCACATAAGCACTTCTGACCTTTGGCCAGTAGAGCTAAACAATATACAATATGAGAGTTACTAAATAATTTATATCACAAGCTTACAAAGCTGTGACAACTGGTTTTTCTACCATTAGAAGGGTTTACTGGGGTAAAACTTTTAAATAGATGACTTGTGTTGAATTCTTTGGAAATACCATGTTTGCATTTGAAGTCTAGCTCTATAGTGTATACATAACCCTATAAAACATTTTCTTCTTTGTTTTATGGTGAAAAGGCGTAGTATAAGTTTGCATTTGAAGTCTAGCTCTATAGTGTATAACCTTATAAAAACATTTTCTTCTTGGTTTTATGGTGAAAAGGCGTAGTATATGTTTTACGGATTTGTTAATGTAATGAAAAAAACAACAACAACATTCTAATGATTTTCTTATCAATATTTATACATAACACAATATAATGACAATGAATAGATGCAGTATATTTCCAATGACACCAAATGTAAAACTGTTATGATCCTTTGGTATTACGATTATAGCCAGATTATATAAGTCCTGGATGGACAGCTTTTTATCATATAACAAGAGCTGTCGGAGGGACAGCGCGCTCAACTATTCGAATATTTGTCACAAAAGTACAAATTTGATTGAGACTGATGACAAATCAAAGCAAATAAGAGTTACAAAATTAAAACAAGAGGCCAAGAGGGCCTGAGGAAGCTCTACCGACTCATAGTGGCAATAGTACTTTTTGAAATTCTCCTATGCAATAAAAACATCGGGGTGGGGTAATTTTTAACCCTAGGGACTCCATTTGAACAAATCTTACAAAACTATAGTTGGTCATCATTACTACATAAACATTTTGAAAATCTGTTGGGCCGTTCATGAGAAGAAGATTTTTTTAAGTTTTGGACTATTTTTAGTAATGGCAGCCATCTTGAATTTCAGATTGAAACAAAAAATCTTCTGTATAGTCTGCTATGCACTAGAAACATCCATGTGAAGTTCCAGTTTAATTGGCCTAGTAGTTTCAAAGAAAGTGCTGCTAACACACTTTGGAGATGACAGACGACGGACAACGCGCCATCGCATAAGCACGTCTGGCCTTTGGCCAGTAGAGCTAAAAATTGAGTAGGTCTGCAATATCTTGTACGAAGTTTAAATCAAATACATGCAGTGACTGCTGAGTTATAAAATATCTAAGTAAAACAAAGACCCTAATTTGCAAAACAAGATGGCCCTATATCGCTCACCTGACTGACCTTGAGTCACCCAACTTAAGTAGATTATATAATACATGTACACTTAAAATTCCAGAAAAACGAGATGGGCAAGAATTGATTTGTTTTGAAGATGTAACAGTTGCGTAGAAGAGTTCAAACTTGGTAGAGGTTCACCTATGGTAAATGTCAGTGAAACTACATTGAAATCAGGTCAGTAGATTCTGACAAGAAGGCTTTTGAAGTTTTTACAACAGCTGCCTATATAGTAAACTAGCACCTCACTGTGGCAACCATGTTTTTTAACAAATCACAACGGCTCGAACAAACTTGGTAAAGGGTCACCAAAGGAACATTTCTGCGAAATTGTTCTGACAAGATTTTTTAAGTTTTAACTATAGCTTATGATCGCCATGTTTTTTGACGAATCACTACTGTTTGAACAAACTTGGTAGGGGTTCCTCCAAGGAACATTTCTGTGAAATTATTTTAAAACGAGCATGTAGTTTCTAACAAGAAGATTTTTTAAGTTTTTACTAATTAAACTTGCCCCGCCCCCTGGCGGCCATGTTTTTTGACAAATCAAGATGGCTTGAACAAACTTGGTAGAGGGTCACCCAAGGACCATTTCTGTGAAATTATTTTAAAATCAAGTCAGTTTCTGACAAGAAGATTTTTAAGTTTTGACTATAGCTTATATAGTAAACTAACCCCACCCCATGGCTGCCATGTTTTTTGACGAATCAGGATGGGTTGAACAAACTTGGTAGAGGGTCACCCAAGGACCATTTCTGTGATATTATTTTTAAATCGAGACAGTAGTTTTTGACAAGAAGATTTTTTAAGTTTTTACTATAGCTTATATAATAAACTAACCCCACCCCCTGGCCGCCACATTTTTTGACGAACCAAGATGACTTGAACAAACTTGGTAGAGGGTCACCCAAGGACCATTTCTGTGAAATTATTTTAAAATCGAGCCAGTAGTTTCTGACAAGAAGATTTTTTAAGTTTTTACTATAGCTTATATAGTAAACTAACCCCACCCCCTTGTGGCCATGTTTTTTAACGAATCAAGATGGGTTGAACAAACTTGGTAGAGGGTCACCCAATGATCATTTCTGTGAAATGATTTTAAAATCATGCCAATAGTTTCTGACAAGAAGATTTTTTAAGTTTATACTATAGCTTATATAGTAAACTTACCCCACCCCCTGGCCGCCATGTTTTTTGACGCATCAATATGGCTTGAACAAACTTGGTAGAGGGTCACCCAAGGACCATTTCTGTGAAATTATTTTTAAATCAGCCAGTAGTTTCTGACAAGAAGATTTTTTAAGTTTTTACTGGTTAAACTTGCCCCGCCCCCTGGCGGTCATGTTTTTTGACGAATCAAGATGGCTTGAACAAACTTGGTAGAGGGTCACCCAAGGAACATTTCTGTAAAGTTATATCAAAATTGGCCCAGTGGTTTCAGAGGAGAAGTTGTTAGTAGCTAAAAGTTAACGACGGACGACAGACGACGGACACCATGCGATCACAAAAGCTCACCTGGGAGCCTTTAACTCAGGTGACCTAAAAATCTGGCAAGAGTTATCTGACTTGATTAATTTAGTTGGTTTCATGACTACAAAGCCATATGTAAAGTTTCAATCAAATACACTGAGTGGTTGGTGTAATATGGACTTGACGGTACTTGCATGCAAAACTTTAACCAAAATTCTAAGTCAAAGAAGGGTAATAATTTGCATTATATTCATGCAAGAGTTATCTAACTTAGTTATTGTAATAGAGTTGATGACTGAGAAGGTTTGTGTAAAGTTTAAGTCAAATACATTGAGTGGTAGGTGAGATATGTACTTGATGGTATTTGCACGCAAAACTTTAACCAGAATGTCTATTATTATTGAAGTCAAACAAGGACAATAATTTTCATTATATTAAAGCAAGAGTTATCTAACTTAGTTATTGTAGTAGGATTGATGACTGGGAAGGCTTGTGTAAAGTTTCAATCAAATACATTGAGTGGTAGGTGAGATATGTACTTGATGGTATTTGCACGCAAAACTTTAACCAGAATGTTTAAGTCAAACAAGGACAATAATTTTCATTATATTTCATGCAAGAGTTATCTAACTTAGTTATTGTAGTAGGGTTGATGACTGGGAAGGCTTGTGTAAAGTTTCAATCAAATACATTGAGTGGTTGGTGAGATATTTACTTGATAGTATTTGCACACAAAACTTTAACCAGAATTTGTAAGTCCAACAAGGGCAATAATTTGCATTATATTCATGTAAGAGTTATCTTACTTAGTTATTGTAGAAGGGTTGATGACTGGGAAGGCTTGTGTAAAGTTTCAAGTCAATACATGCAATGGTTACTGAGGTATGAACTAGATGGTACTTGCACGCAAAAGTTTAACCAAAATTCTAAGTCAAACAACGGCAATAATTGGCATTATATTCATGCAAGAGATATCTTACTTAGTTACTGCAGTAGGGTTGATGACTGGGAAGACTTGTGTAAAGTTTCAATCAAATACATCGAGTGGTTGGTGAAATATGGACATGATGGTACTTGCATGCAAAACTTTAACCAGATTTTCTAAGTCAAACAAGGGCAATAATTTGCATTATATTCATGCAAGAGTTATTTAACTTAGTTATTGTAGTAGGGTTGATGACTATGATCCAAGTATGAGTGTTCTAACACTAGCACTTACTGAGAAATAGTGTAAAAATGAAAACTTAACATTGGAGCTTAATGCAAAATTCAGCATCAAACAATGTCAATGGACCATGAAATGTTGGTCACACTCAGCATCTGCAGTATATATTGTGATGCAGGGTGTTAGTTGTAACTATGATCCAAGTATGAGTGTCCTAGCACTTGTACTTGTAGAGAAATAGTGTAAAAACGAAAACTTAACGTTGGAGGTAAATGCAAAATTCAGCATCAAACAATGTCAGTGGACCATGAAATGTAGGTCACACTCAGCATCTGCAGTATATAATGTGATGCAGGATGTTAGTTGTAATTATGAGTGTCCTAGCACTTGTACTTGTTGAGAAATAGTGTAAAAACGAAAACTTAACGTTGGAGCTAAAAATAAATGTTTGACGCCGCCGCCGTCGACGGAAAAGCAACACCTTAATTTCGTCTCTCCTTTGTCGCGGCAAGACAAAAGTGTGGGTGCTAGAGAGCACACAACAAAAAAAGTTAACAGACAGACGGTGGACGACGGACAACAGGCGATCAGAATAGCTTACCTTGAGCTTTGCTCATGTGAGCTAAAAATGTTATGCACGTAATGGGTACTTGTCCAAATCACTGTTGATTACATGTTGATACTATAAACAAAAGCGTATAAAAACATTTGTTTAGAGATTAATGAGCTATGGAGCATTTAACAGATTCTATTTTCATTTGAACATCCCCACAAAGCCACATGCTTCACACACAAAAAAATTAGTCTTTCTTTTCTGAATCTGGATTAAGACTGTTTCCAAAAGCATCATGTGAATGTGTCCATTTCGTTTTTAACTGGTTTTCTGTCCTTTTTCTACTTCTTTCATTCTAGGAATCTGTCTGTGTGTTTGCTTGTAAAGTTTTCCTTAAAAAGGAATTGAAGTTCTTCAACTTGCGATGTTCACTTCACCCTGGTATTACCTGTTGGCAGATATTAAAAGAGTTAAAGCAGCAAAACAGGATTATAATTTTGAAATGATACTGTCAAATGTAGTTTTGTTTTGAATAAATCACATGTTGGGTCAATTATGTTATTGTTACATGTATGTAGGCAGCATTAAGTAAAAAGGGTGCATTTTAGTCTGTTAGAATGTATTTCATTTGCTGATTAAAAGAAATGAAATGTCATATTGATGTAAAAAAAAATTGACATACAAATTGTTGTTGACAGTGAAATCGGTATTTAGGCATAATAATAATATATATCAATGGTTATACATGTACATGTATATTTCCTGTGACATATCCGACAGAAATAGGGTAGGTGCACGCAGGTTTTTTTTGTGTTTTTTTCTAAGCAGAATACCCTTCTTCATTGAAGTAGAATTTCCTTATATGTATCCATGCTTACATGTATTAGTTTTTAATCAATTCTAGCTGTAGATGTAGTTATTAAAACCAACAAGTTTGATTAGAATTGGACAAAAACCGCAGGAGTTGAGCACACAAAGTGAAAATATACATATGAAACATGTTACGTCAGGAAAAGGGGCATAACTCTTTGAATATGAATCTGGCAAAAAAAATCCTAAGAATATGCACTTGTTTAGATGATGGTGATTATGTATCAGGGTTCATACAGATAAGGGCTAATAAAATTCAAGCACTTTTCAAGGTCAAAATTCAAATTTTAAGCACTAAAATAAAGAACTTGCTATTTTCAAGATTTTTTTTTTTTTACAAGTTCAGTTAGTTTCACACAGCCAAGTACTCCCTCAGCCCTTAATGTTTCAGATCAACCTTTGCATCCAATTTTTTCTTTGTATTACACAAGTTTATCTTGTGCTCATTTGCGAATTGTCGGCATGAACGTTTCATTTTTCTTGTGTTTCTCGCTCTTATCATGCGACTTCAGGGCTAAATAAACACTTTCTCAGAGGCATTGTTATCCGTTAATTAATACCATGTGCTTTTGATAAAAACATTGGGTTTCCCCAGACGACGTCACTTGTTCAGAACACAAGCATTTGATTCTGTTCTCTGAATTTTGGGGTTGTCAAAAGGGTGTTATCGGCAATTTTTCTGCACAGGTTATAGTAGAATTATTTATCATTAGACAACATGCCGTATTAGAACAGGTGCGCACTGGTTCCCAGCATGCTGCACTGAACAATACTGCTAGGAAACAGATTTGTCAAATTGAGTAGTCTCCCGTCTCTTGCATATAGTAAAACACGGAGTAAAATAAATGGCGAAGATGGACATTTCATATTCTCCGTTACTATTTTTTTAAATTAAAAATCTTTTAAATTCAAGCACTTTTCAATGATTTTTGTTCATTTTCAAGCACTTTTCAAGCACTTTTCCAACTGACATTAAACATAAGCATTATTCAAGGATGTTTTTAAGAAATAAGCACTTTTCATTTGAGAGGTTGAAAATCAAGCACTTTTCAAATCTGTACGAACCTTGTGTATACCAAGTTTCATTAGAATAATAATTATGAAAACTGTACGTGTTGAGCACACAATGTACATATGTATAAGTCAGAAAAAAGAGGCGTAACTCGTTAATTAAAATCCTGACAATATGCGTTTGTTGCGCATCAGATGAACGTGATAATGAATACCAAGTTCTATTAGAATCTGATGAAGATATACAGGTAACTAACCTTTCAGTAAATTTGGCTGGTAAACTTCAGCATTTTCGTCTATACATGGTTGTTTTTAACACCAGCACCAGTTTTTCGATCTAATTTCTCTGAAAATACATAAATGATCAAATTAAAACAGGTTACAAAGTTTTTAAAAGAAGCATGTTTCAAAAGTGAGTTGTAGATACAGACGGTCATACTAAACCTGCCAAATCAACTCCCATACTAAATGCGCCAAACAGACTGTCATACTAAACCCGCCATAATGAGACTTCCATATTAAACCCGTCAAACTGACTCCATACTAAATCCACCATATCCACTGCCATACTAAACCTGTCATACCGAATGTCATTGAAAACTACCCTCACATACTGACTGCTATACAAAACCGACCATAAAGACTGCCATACTAAACCTGCAATACATACTGCTATACTTAACCCTTTGCTCCATTAGCATTTTCTTGGACTCTTCCATATTGAAAGCATTAATTCACCACGTACATGTATCAGCAATGGGTGAATTATGTTTATATTAACGGACAGATTGGAAAACAGTGCAGGAAGTGTTCAGATTGCTCATTATGAGCAATCTGAACTTTTCCTGCACTGTTTTCAAAGGCCTTCTGTGATTGGTGCCCGAAAACGCGTATCTATGGAGTAAAGGGTTAATCTGCCATACAGACTGCAGTGCTCCAGATAAGCTGCGTATTTCACTCAAATTTATGGAAACTAAGTTTTGCTTAAAATGTGCTTATAAGATCTATGGCGGGGACATTTGTGGCTGAATTACGCTGGTCAAAAATTCGTCAGAGATCTAATGGTTATATAACTGTTGTGCAAGTTTGATTAAGATTCATTGAAAAATGAAGGTGCTATCGCGTGTACATTTTCCCTATATAACTCTGTAAAACAGTGACCCTGTGGCGGCCCCAAATTTGACCCCAGGGACCAGACTTCAACAAATCTTTTAGGGTACCCCCATACAATGCTACATGTAAAAATATCTAAGGTCTAGGCCTTAAAACTTTCAGCGAAAATGTTTTTTAAAGTTTGTTAAAATGTGCTTATAAGCCCTGTGGCGGGGGCATTTGTTTTTTAATGAAGCTGGTTCAAGAACTCATCCGAGATTTTGTGGTTATACAACGGCTGTGTAAGTTTGGTTAAGATTCAATGAAAAATAAAGGTGCTACTGCGTGTACAACATTTTCCCTATACAACTCTATGTATAACAGTGACCCCTGTGGTGGCCCCAAATTTGACCGCAGGGACCCGACGTCAACAAATCTTTTAATATCTGTTAGTTATTGGTTAGAACATGATCTTAACAGTGTTACGCTTTATTTTCCAGTTTGCTAAAGCCTTAAAAAAAATCTCAATTTCCCCTCAATCACAATGTTGTTTTTTTTTCCAATCTCAACTTGCCTTACATATTGCCATATTAAACCACCCTTCAGATGGCCATATTAAACCACCCAAACTGACTGCCATACTAAACCTGCCAGACCAACTGCCATACTAAATCCGCCGTACTGACTGCTATACTAAACCCGCCATACTGACTGCCATACTAAACCCGCCATATTGACTGCCATACTAAACCCGCCATACTGACTGCCATACTAAAGCCGCTGTTCTGACTGCCATACTAAACCCACTGTATAGACTGCCATACTAAACCCACTGTACAGACTGCCATACTAAACCCACCATTCTAAACCTGCCATACTAAACCCGCCATACAGACTGCCATACTAAAACATGCCATTCCGACTGCCATACTAAACCCGCCATACAGACTGCCATACTAAACCTGCCATTCTAAACCCGCCATACAGACTGCCATACTAAAACCTGCCATTCCGACTGCCATACTAAACCCGCCATTCCGACTGCCATACTTAACCCGCCATACAGACTGCCATACTGAACCCGCCATACAGACTGCCACACTAAACCCGCTATTCTGACTGCCATACTAAACCTGCCATTCCGACTGCTGTACTAAATCGCCATACAGACTGCCATACCAAACCCACCATTCCGACTGCCATACTAAAGCTGACATACAGACTGCCATACTAAACCCACCATTCTGACTGCCATACTAACCAGCCATACAGATTGCCATACTAAACCCATCATTCCGACTGCAATACTAAACCCACCTTACTGTCTGTTATACTAAACCAACCATACTGTCTTTTATACATAACCCGCCATACAGACTGCCATATTTAACACGCCATACAGACTGCCATACTAAACCTGCTATTCCGACTGCCATACTGACTTCCATACTTAACTCATCACAGTCTGCCATACTAAAACCAGCAACACCAAATGTCATACTAAACTCGCCATACTGACTGCCATACTAAACCCACCATTCTGACTGCCATACTAAACCTGCCATACTGATTGCAATACTAAACCTGCCATACTGTCTGTTTTACTAAACCCGTCATACTGTCTTTTATACTAAACCCACCATACAGACTTCCATACTAAACCTGCCATACAGACTGCCATATTTAACCAGCCATACAGACTGCCATACTAAACCTACCATTCCGACTGCCATACTAAAGCGGCCATACAGACTGGCATACTAAACCTGCCATTCCGACTGCCATACTGACTTCCATACTTAACTCATCACAGTCTGCCATACTAAACCAGCAACACCAAATGTCATACTAAACTTGCCACACCGACTGCCATACTAAACCCGCCATTCACACTGCCATACTAAAACAGCCAAACTGACTGTCATACTAAACCCACCATACTGAATTCCATACTAAACCCGCCATTCCGACTGTCATACTGGCTACCATACTTAACTTGTCACAGTCTGCCATACTAAACTGGCAATGCAAAATGTCATACTAAACTCGCCATACAGTCTGCTATACTAAACCCACCATACCGACTGCCATACTAAACACGCCATACAGACTGCGATACTTAACCTGTCATACAGACAGCCAAACCAAATGACATACTTAACCAGCCATACCTACTGCAATACTAAATCCAATACTATGACTGCCATACTTAACCGACCAAACAGGTTTAAATACTAAACCAGCCATACAGGACGGCCACACAAAACACGCCACACTAACTCAACATACTGACATCAATATTAACAAGAGGTGTATGGGCCTTAACAGTTAAGCCGGTGTCAGATATTTTCACCCCCCCCCCCCCCCCCCCCCCCAATTATATTTTCCTAAAAAATGAACACAACTATTTATTATGGGTGGGGGGGGGGGGGTGAAAATATTATAGCCATTATATTTTCACCCCCTCCCACTCATCCCATTTTTCCCAACTTCAGTTCTAAATAATTACATTCAATAGTATGACATATGCTTTATCATACAAAAAAATATCTTGCTTATTTAAAATATTTCATCTGATGAGGAAAGAGGGGCGGGTGAAAATATTAT
>CM055904.1:139324-164418 GCA_029582155.1 Panopea generosa | reverse complement strand
ATGTTCTAAAATTTGTTTCATCTAAGAAAGGGTCCGAATGATTATGTGAAGGTAGTAAAGAAGTATCTAAATGCTGTCTATTTTTAGAATGGGGATTTCTTTTCAAGTTTATTTCTCTGATTGAAACATCGATTTAGTCACGTTCCGGTGGAATTGATACACCAAAACATTCCGATTTTATTCATTTATGATAATGAGATGCTTTTAAATCATTCTAAATAACATGTTTTCTTTTTAAGACAATGATAGCGTTTTCCCCTGCTATACTCACTTTAAAACTAATATCATGTCGTGTATATTTTATATAACGCAAATACATATCTACTGAAACTTATATGTTTATTTGACAACACGAATATTAGAATTTCGTTTTAAAGGTTTTCTTTGTTGCAGTTAATAATGCTGCTACAAAACTACCATTAGATGACATTTTTACAAAAAGAACTAAACGGCATTTATGTACATATAACTGGTACCCTCTTGGACCGTATCGAATATTGACAACACTCATTAAGAACTGAGTAATAGATGGTAAACGCGATTGACGCATAGGTCAGAGGATTAAAATAGAAATAATCAGTCTTCGTCCATGTTCATGTTCATTACATAGTCTGTAGAACGGACCCAGGTCTCTCTAATAGGTCCGTTACATAAATATTTGCGCACGCTGATTGGTCCATTGTTTAAGGTAAGTTTGAATGACGTCACAATGTCAGCGTTAATATACCTGATTTGGGAGATATCAGGGAGTGGAACAGACTGTTTTATTTTACCTACAGGTCTTCCCAAGTCCCTGATATCTCCTGAATCAGGTACTTTTACGCTTACTACAACTGTACAAGCATGGAATTATATAATGTACCACAGTCAATAGCTATTTAACGCATCAACTTTAACTTTCCTTGAAGCAATTGCCCAGCCACTGTACTCAAATACCATTGCTTTGCAACAGGCTATTTTATTATCCAGTAATGAAACGTATTGTATGCATCTTTGTATAGTTACATGCTAGACGCCACGAGTTCGATAGCCGTTTCAACCTGAGCTGAATAAAATCAATAAGACTAAGACACAGAAGAAGTCGTCTTTTCAATAACATTAAACATACAATTTAATTCATATCGATCATCTTCAATGTTTGATATTTGGAATATAAATGGAAAAGCTACCAAGTATCGCACAACCTGCCGGACCCGGTTAGCTTAGAACACCTATCTAAGTGTCGTGAGTACGAATCCTGGCCCGGTTGCCACAGTTTCTATGATGAATGTTACATTTATACGACAATGCTTTCATTTCCATTCATGGCGTCCAATGTCATTCATTGCGTCTTATTGTCGTTCATTTACTTTCTTTTCAAAGTAAACTTAAGGAATGAAAGAGAAAAATACATGGTATAGGAAATTTCACTTGTATTGCCGTTATAACATAGTTTTACAGCAAAGATGCACAAAACAATCTGTTTATCATCCTGTCATAAAATAAGGATCTGCAACAGGTGAAACCAGTTTATTTTTATTCGCATGAAACACCCTTGTCCTGTAATGGCTATCTGTCAATATACAAACTCAAATAAATAAAAACCTTATCAAAATGACCAACATCTGACAGCAAGTATAAACAAACTTTCAATATAATAACTTTATAACCACAAAATCTACCTCATACTGTATATACAGTTTAAAATACCACATAAACACCATGTTGTTTTTTTTGTACTTGATTTTGACCGCTTTTGGGTGGGATTGCGGTTCTTATGAAAATATGTGTAAACAACGTAATTATTTGGCAAACGCAATGACAATGAATGGAGAGGGCCTACACTTGTATCACTTATATACCGGCTGTATCGCACGATTTGACTCGTGCTCTATACCCTTGAATAAACACTACACATATATGTATTCATTTGCTGTAAACCTAAAATAAATACATTTGACACGAACTTGACCGATATGAAAAAAAACAACAAAAAAACCAGCCCAATATATATGAACCAGAACCGGAACTGGGCAAATTCAATTACTTACGTTAAACTTTATAGAAGTTAATAATTAATCGATTTCGTTTTTCACCAAGTATTGATTCCCTTATTGTCACATTGTCCGAAGTAAATGTTGAAGAGGCCAGGTGAATACGATTTCCGAGAACAAATAAGTGAATCAATAAAAAAACATCCATTTATTTTTTATTTTATAACATTATATAATCTACAAATGCCATATAATATATGTGTTTTGACTTAAATGCCCAAACTTTTATTCTACCTTGGCAGAACTGCTATAAACTACATGTTAAGTTTATGTGCGTGGGTTTTAGGATGGTTTCAGTGTTATACACTTTTGTCATTGCTGAAGTAGTAAATAAACAGCATATTAACGTCATTATCACTTCCATGTACACGGGGGGACCATTTCAGAGCAATACATCTTTCATTTCCAGTCCTTAATGATAAATTATAGACCGTATATATGAGAATGAAATTAATTGGCCTTTGTTCTAATGTCGTTATCAACGATTATACCATCCTCGCTGCCTTATGCTCGTTTAGTAAATCAAAACGAGTGCATTTTATTAATATTTATTGGGAAAGAAGCAAGATTGGCACATTGTATGTATCAAAGGCAGGGCTATTTTACGAGTTGCTGGTGTATATTATGTTTAGATCCAAACTTTGTTGTGGATTTGGAAATAAGGCTTGATGCGGTCAAATGTGTGTTTTTGGCAAATATACGTTTCAAATGCGAAGTGTTTGTCACTTGACTATTATTATGTTAGAGAATAATCTGGCAATGAAACGTATATCTATATTTACACTGGTATCTCGTATTATGATGTGACGGCTGGGTAAGTACGAGGTTAGAGGTTAAGGATAACCAGGTTAGGGGTCCCCAGTGGTCACGTCCTTTGCTAATGACCGTGATAGAATGGTGTCCCCTAGGATGACATTCACCACCCATTCTTAAGAATATGTTTAAATTTGGACTAAAAAATAGATAATGAAAATAATTCTATTTGTCATGGTAAACTAAGGTTGAAATTTGGATGATCAAGCTTATTTTTAAGACTATTCTCAAGAATTGTTATAAACAATTATCTAGTATATATGTATGATATAAAATTGATAATTCTTCTTCTATAAAGGTTTGTAAGTGATTAAATATATAATTAAAGTGATACGTGCATTGATATGATAATGTTACGCATATAAACAGTACATGAAAAGGACGCACCAGGCACGATAGGTCTGTAAGTCCCTATCGACCAGCCAACGAATCATATGCGAAACAGTTACGGCGATAATCAAAGACATAGACAAAATGGTTGTATTATATAATTATAAATGTGTTTTTCAAAATTAATATACATTTTTGTTTTCAGAATACATGTAAACAAATGATAAATGAATGTAAATAATGATTGTAAACTGGGTTCAGCTTTTTTACAAATGTTTTAATTAAAAACTTTTCCTTTGATTGCGAAATATATAGCAATAGTGTCAATGCAGCTTTAGGGCTGTGTTCTCCTTTGAATTCTATGTGTCCTGTCGAATATATTTTTTTCTTAATATTCAGATGCTGGCATTGTAAGCGTTATGGTAATGAGTTAAAAATAAAGAAATAACGGGATAATGAATATTCGTTAACATGTAATAGAATAATTTTGATGTTTTTATTGTTGCTCAGCGTCGCTTTTAATAATTTTCAGTCATATCGTGACGATGTCTACTTATGAAAGTATTCTAAGCGCTGCCACGCTGGAGTATCATGCCGCAGACACACTGTTGATACCCGACACTGTCACATACTGACAACAGGTCGACTAGACCTATACCTATCCTTTAAATGCTGAGCGCCAAGCGAGACAGCTTCTTCCACCATTTGTAAAACTTTGGTATGACTCGGCCTGGAATCCAACCAACGACCTTCCACAGGCGTTGCAGAGCTCTCCCCTAAACCACCGCTGCGATCATAGAATAAGATTTTATTTCCTCGAAAGTCTAGTAGAAGTAAGACCGTCCCATGCTAAACCTATTATTAACTTATTATGACGTAAAACAAGGAAAGTTCATATAAAGCCCGAGGCATATTTTTATGATTTAATTTATATGTGATTTAATTTATATGTGTTCTAGTATGTCTTTATCATATATTTTGTTCTATATTTGCTTCAATAAAAGTATATTACGTACTTTTCGATCAGAGAACTAGAGACTTACGAGTTCCTATTACCTTATACAACGAACAGATGACCTAAATGCTTGTCCTTTTTTCGTCTTATCATATATCGTTAATTTCATCTATTTCGAAAGTCTTACTTCTTTATAATTATCGGTTGTTTATGTTCGAATTATCACCAAAAATACATGTTCATTACAAGGATATTTGCACATAACGGACGCAAGAAAGTTAAAAACATAACGATTAACTTATCTTGAGCCAAATCCAAGGGAATATATACATGTATAACTTAGCATACTGAACGGAACAGCTAAACCCGCAACTTTTGTATTTTTGATACCGTTGTTAAATATTGTGTAGCGTACCAATTTCGGTAATTATGAATAATAATATATGGATATAACGGTCCGTTCAAGCGGTGGTAACACGAACGCTACCTGACTGTGGACGGTCAGCTGTTCCCACTGTCGCATGGAATCGTTTACGAAGACAAATCAACGTATTTCAATTGTAATTAAATGCTCTACTTAAGTCTGCGATGCTGGTGCCACTAGCATGCATGACCATTGCCTGAATTTTTCACTGAGCCTAGACATCTTTACAGCTATTTAGTGAATGTGGTTGTGTTACTCTCATAAAATGTATAGAGATTGTGATTAAATAGGTTTTAATCAACATGTAATTCTCCCATGATGTGCACGTACATAAAACATGAAAACACTCTATTGACTAAACAATTGTTATTGGTAAAATATACAATGCAAATTTTATGCTTCACTGAAAGCAAATTTTGTAAAATGCCTTCCACAAAATTTTTAGACATGATAGCACTTTCAGTTAAAAAATATGGGAATAAAAAAAGTGCACACTTTCTTTTGCAACTGAGTATATATTGACAAATCTACAATGAAACTGTTAGATGGTAAGAATCGAATACACTGTTGTAATGTGTTTGTAAATCTACCATGAAACTGTTAGATGGTAAGAAATAATGCACTGTTATCATATATTGATAAAAATGCCATGAAATTGTTAGATGGTAAGTAATAGTCGCCATGTCATTACGTATTGAGTAACTAGTAAATCTGAGTATATATCGGTACGAGGTGACGTAAAGCCGGATAACTCAGTACAGAGTTCTAGGGACGATAACCCTATTCATATAACCATTGCCACGAGGGACAATTGAAGCTAAATCTACGATAATCCGGATGCGGTAGTTGTATCTTAAATACAATATAAGTGTATTCTAAAAACAGTGGGGCGGGGACCATGCAATTCACAATTCGGTTCACCCTTAGGTACCAAAATCGCGTTACCACATTTCGTTACGATTGTGCTGACGGTTTTTAGAAGTAAAAAATGTCAATTTACAGACGCATGACGGACTAAAGGTGATCGCAAAAGACCCCTTGAGACAAATTCTCAGGTGAACTAACAATACAATTTATAAAGTAAATAACATGCTACAAGATATGTCTTTCTACATAAGGATTATAAGATACGAAACTGTGGTGCCACTGTCCTATAACCTATGATATCTTATAACCATACACAATATTTATTAAAATGGCGCAGGCTTAGGTATCATAGCAATTAGCATACATACAATTATTTACATAATCATACAATTAAAGTTAAAAAATACCGCTAATCGTGACCTTCGCCTGATTTTTTAATACAAAATGTATTACTAACATTTGACAAAATTTAAAGAATATAGACACTTTTGCACATCTTACAAAACGTTTTTTTTTAAAACGAATATCACCTCAAATCAAATTTGAACTGAGTTGATTAGGAGTACTTCTTTACATAAGCATAAATAAACTTTTTAAATAACTATAGTGTATGTCACCGATTATTAACCATTTCGTGAACACATTTCAAACTGTTAATTTGAAAACTAATATTACGTTCATGTGTTGTGTATTTTATACATCAAAACACTTTAGTAACGCAATTCTCAAATAGACAGCAATAAAATATTGAGTTCTTTATTGATTTAAAAACAATATTTTTTTTTTCATAATATAACACATTTCTACATTTCCTGGAAATGTTCATCAAAATCAACTACGATTATCACTTCATTTCATTTATTTGAAACATACAGCCTTACATAGCTGTATTATTGATATTTGACCGATTATTCTTTTTGAGGCACCATATATCTATAAAATACAGCTTTAAAAGTAAGTACATGTACATGTAGCACCGACTAGCTGGTAATTAACAAGTACCGAAATGTTAATCAGCATGTGGACACAGGGAAATATTGAAATGAAATTTACCCATTATGTCGATGCATCAAATCACAATTTTTTCGCCTATATAAGTATAGGTATATTAAGATATTGACCTAAAAAAAAACATTTTGAAAATTATTCACATTAAAATATTATTATAAAATTAGCAATGTAAAACTTTTTAACACGTACTGCTATATTTTATTTAAAATTCTTATTATACCGTTAAAATGATAAAATTGGGAAAGACAAAAATCAAAATTGTCGTGTGACCTTTAGGTGATATTTTTAGATGATAATAATTCCATTGATTAAATAAACACTAATTACTTAGTCCTGGGCCACATGTCACATTGTATGATAAAACCAATATTAATCTGACTGTATCTGTAATATTACATCAGTTCTGTAAATAATCGTCAGGTTACTGAACAATAATAAAAAAAGGAACATAGCAGTCAGTGACCTTACCTAGTCTCGAGTATTGTTAGGAAAGGGAACCAGAAGACTCCATGTATGAGAAAATCACAGATTAACATGCCTTGTATTGTACTATTGTTAAGACAGGGAACCAGACGACTCCAGTATGAGAAAATCACGGATAAACAAGCCTCGTATTGTATTATTGTTAGGACAGGGAACCAAACGTCTCCAGTATGAGAAAATCGCGGATAAATAAGTCTCGTATTGTAGTATTGTTAGGACATGGAACCAGACGACTCCAGTATGAGAAAATCGTGGATTAACAAGCCTTGTGTTGTATAATCGTTAGGACAGGGAACCAGAAGTCATGCCTCGTATTGTATTATTATTAGGACAGGGAACCAGACGACTCCAGTATGAGAAAATCGCGGATAAACATGCCATTTTTGTATTAGTGTTAGGACAGGAAATCAGACGACTCCTGTATGAGAAAATCACGGATAAACATGCCTCGTATTGTAATGTTGTTAGGATAAGGAACCAGACGACTACAGTATGAGAAAATGTGGATAAACATGCCTCGTATTGTATTAATGTTAGGACAGGGAACCCATCGACTCCAGTATGAGAAAATCACGGATAAACATGCCTCGTATTGTATCATTGTAAGGATAGGGAACCAGACGACTCCAGTACGAGGATTTGGTTGTATGGTGTTTAGCGTCGCTTTCAACAATTTTTCAGTCATATCGCAACGGTGTCTACTTGAGACAGTATTCTGAGCGCTGTCACACTGGAGTATCATGCCGCAGACACATGGTATGATACACCACCCAGTCACATTATACTGACACCGGGCCGACCAGACCTAGAACTCTCCTCTTAATGCTGAGCGTCAAGCGAGGGAGCTTCTAGTACCATTTTTAATGTCTTTGGTATGACCCGGCCGGGGATCGAACCCACAACCTTCCGCATGCAAGCGGACGCTCTACCACTAGACCACGCTGGTCTCCAGTACGAGAGTTCACAGATAAACAAGCCTCGTATTGTATTATTCACAAAGGATCTCAACTTGAGTACACACTCTGGGTCAATTTTTATAAAATAATTTGGAAAAATATTTTTTTTTTATGATATCCGACAGATAAAGGAAATGCATATCAATTTTAAACATGAAGTTAAGTACGATTTTTAAAATATTTAAATAACTTATTTATTTGAAAAGACCGCGGCGTGGTCTAGTGGTAGAGCGTCCGCCTCGCATGCGGAAGGTCGTGGGTTCGATCCCCGCCCGGGTCATACCAAAGACTTTAAAAATGGTACTAGAAGCTTCCTCGCTTGCCGCTCAACATTTAGAGGAGAATTCTGGGTCTGGTCACGGTGTCAGTATCAAATAACAAATGATCAATGTATAATGTTAACCTAACACTGCTCTGAAATTGCTTAATGTATCTGCATAACATCAACATGAAATAAAAATATCATAAATACGCCCGTCCTTAAATAATGTTTGTTTGCTATGCTCCGGTCCAGTATTTTTCATGAGGGTAGGTAGGATGATGCTTTATTCTCCCAGATTTTTATTATGCAGTCATTTTAAATATAAATGAACAAAAAGTAACGTTTTAAAGTCAATAAAAACGTTTGGGTAGCTGCAATTTTGAGCGAGTAGATAGGAGCACAGCAAACAATTTTTAAAGGTTGGCCTAATTGTGCAATATTGTAATATTGTAACCTTATCTGGAATAGTACGAAACATGGTTAAATTATTTTAGTTCTGTCTATTTAAGAAGCACACGATTAAACAGAGGAAGCGATGACATCTCAGTTGAACTATTTTTCTGAGTTTTTGCCCTTTCAACCCCCCCCCCCCAAAAAAAACAACAAAAAAACACAAAAAAAACACCAAAAAAACAACAACAAAAAAAACAAAAACAAAACCAAACAAAAACAAACTGTATTCATAATTTGATTATTTTAATTTTTATAATTATATATGTATTAATAATATCTACATTTCCTCCAATAAGAAGATTCCAACATGAAAGCATACAGTTTATACAAGTATGCGAGAAAGAAATCACATATGCGCAATACTAACATATATACAAGAACATAACATTCATACAATTGTAAGTTACAATGACCATATGCACTTGCATGCATTAACAAGAATGCATACGGAAACATATATTATATAAGATAACCACATTTATGTGAACGTTAATTATGTGATTAACGCTAACAATGGTTTGCAGTGCATTATTATCTTTGCTATTCTTATATTGCATTAATATGAATTTTTCATTATAACATGTATTATTCAAATTGCAAAGTCGCTACAGATAACTCTTACCGAAACGAAACCTAAAAATCAAGCAACGAAAAAAGAGCAACTTTTAATGCATGACATTGTAAACTACTACAGTGACTTATGTTTATTGAGACACATATTTTGCCCATGCCCAGTGGGTATGGGATAATATAAGCCCAACAAAGTCATCATATTTAGAGTTAAACACAGTTACAAGTGTCGGGCTTTTAAAACCCAAGACCATATTCAACACTGAATTTCTGTCCATATTGGTGATACACGTGACTGCATCTTGACCAAAAGTAAGTATCATTTTTCTGAACAACACCTGATATTTCGGCACATTCTATTAGAAAATGATATGTCAAGCAAACATTACCAAAAATGTTTTGCATTTTATACAGATTTCATTAATTCGTGTCAAATTGGCAATGAGTTTGACAATAGTTTGACAAAATATTAAATGCTTCGGATATTTAAAGGCATACTGCCAAATTTCGTCCACTTGATATTTGTAATGTACAGATCTGAAACTGTCAAATTCTGCTGATGCTATGCGTATCTGCCAATCATTGATAACCTGTCGACAAATTTTATTTCTCACCTTTTTATTCCATTCTAACTTAGATGGAAAAGATCTTTTAACATAATATTCATCAATATAAAATTTCAGGTTATATTTGTTCATTATTGAAGATGGATAAATTCTAGCAATTAAAAAAAAGGATGTGGGAGGGTGGGTAATTTTTGCAATACATAGAAACACAATTGGTTATTGATAATTTTTTTCTGCGATTGGATGTGCGAACAGCTTTCCAAAACCCGGAACGCCTGTAAAAGGAGGTTGATAAAACTGAGTTCCTGTAATAATCACGTTAATGTTATAGTGACGCAAATACATGAATTAAGGTATTTAGAAGCGGTTTCCTCCTTTAATAACCAGATTTGGTCTTTTATTCGACAAATCCTATTATTACAGAAGGATAAATTCAAAACTCAAACAAGTGAACTAGTTTATTGTATTGGAATTTAACTGGACATGGCCTCCATAATATATGAATACAAGCTGTGCAGTCATGAAAATCATTAAGAAATAGTATGTTCATATCACAGACCAGTTTATAATTGTCACTAAAAAATTGACCCTGTGAACCCTGGGTACAGATGTTCACAAAGATTTGAATAACTTTCCTTCGAAATGTCCACAAACAATGATCATTAAATGGTGCTGTGACTGCGAAATACTGCCATATGCCAATAGTGGCATTAGATGCGACTAGAGGCACTACCATAAAATGGGGGAAGCGAAACAGAAACATAAACAATTGAAATTAAATAAAATAACTGATCCCCCAATATAAAACTTCAAATGTTTTATTCAAGCTAATATTATTAACCTTAAATGGAGGATTGGCCAATGCACTTCAAATGGAAGCGAAATGTCGCGCCAACATACACCAAGCACATTATGCTTACAACTTTTATCCTATCTCAAATATACTAGTATTTTTGCATCGGGAATCTTGCATCATCAACCTCAAATGGAGGATTGGCCAAAGCACTTCAAATGGAAGCGATATGTCGCGCCAACATATCCCATTATGCATACAGTATTTATCTCAGATATACTTCACATATTCTAGTATTTTTGCATCGGATATTTTAGCATCATAAAACTTCAAATGGAGGATTGGCCAAAGCAATTCAAATGGAACCGATGTGTCGCGCCAACATACATCAAGCACATTATGCATAAAGTACTTATCTCATCTCAAATATACTAGTTATGTTGCATCGGACATTTTGCATTATAAAACCTCAAATGGGAGATTGGCCAACGCACTTCAAATGGAAGCGCTATGTCATGCCAACATACCTCAAGCACATTATGCATACAATATTTATCTTATCTCAAATATACTACTATTTTGCATAGGACACTTTTGCATTATAAAACCTCAAATGGAGGATTGGTCAACGCACTTCAAATAGAAACGATATGTCGGGCCAACATACATCAAGCACAGTATGCATACAATATTAATCTTATCTCAAAAATACTACTATTTTGCATCGGACACTTTTGCATTATAAAACCTCAAATGGAAGATTGGCCAACGCACTTCAAATGGAAGAGATATGTCACGCCAACATACATCAAGCACATTATGCATACAACATTCATCTTATCACAAATATACTAGTATTTTTGCATCGGAAATTTTTGCGTTATAAAACCTCAAATGGGGGATTGGCTGACGCACTTCAAATGGAAGCGATATATCGTGCCAACATACATCAAGCACATAATACACACAATATTCATCGTATCTCAAATGTACTAGTATTTTTGTATCGGACATTTTTTGCGTTATAAAACCTCAAATAGAGGATTGACCGATGCACTTCAAATGGAAGCGATATGCCGCGCCAACATACATCAAGCACATAATGCAAACAATATTCATCTTATCTCAAATGTACTAGTATTTTTGCATCGGACATTTTTTGCGTTATAAAACCTCAAATGGAGGATTGACCGACGCATTTCAAATGGAAGTAATATGTCGCGCCAAAATACATCAAGCACATAATGCATACAATATTCATCTTATCTCAAATGTACTAGTATTTTTGCATCGGACATATTTTGCATTTTAAAACCTCAAATGGAGGATTGACCGACGCACTTCAAATGTAAGCGATATGTCGTGCCAACATACATCAAGCACATAATGCACAATATTAATCTATTCTCAAATGTACTAGTATTCTTGAATCGGACAGTTTTTTTTTGCATTAGAAAACCTCAAATGGAGGATTGACCGACGCATTTCAAATGGAAGCGATATACCACGACAACATACATCAAGGACATAATGCATACAATATTCATCTTATCTCAAATGTACTAGTGTTTTTGCATCAGACATTTATTGCGTTATAAAACCTCAAATGGAGGGTTGACCGACGCACTTCAAATGGAAGCGATATGTCGCACCAACATAAATCAAGCACATAGTGCATACAATATTCATTTTATCTCAAATGTACTAGTATTTTTGCATCGGACATTTTTGCGTTATAAAACCTCAAATGGAGGATTGACCGATGCACTTCAAATGGAAGCGATATGTCGCACCAACGTACATCAAGCACATAATGCACACAATATTTATCTTATCTCAAACGTACTAGTATTTTTGCATCGGACATTTTTTGCGTTATAAAACCTCAAATGGAGGATTGACCGACGCACTTCAAATGGAAGCAATATGTCGCGCCAAAATACATCAAGCACATAATGCACACAGTATTCATCTTATCTCAAATGTACTAGTATTTTTGCATCGGACATTTTTTTGCATTATAAAACCTCAAATGGAGGATTGACCGACGCACTTCAAATGGAAGCGATATGTCGCGCCAAAATACATCAAGCACATAATGCACACAATATTAATCTTATCTCAAATGTACAAGTATTCTTGCAACGGACATTTCCTGCGTTATAAAACCTGTAATGGAGGATTGACCGCAGAATTCAAATGGAAGCGATATGTCGCGCCAACATACATCAAGCACATTATGCATACAATATTCATCTTATCTCAAATGTACTAGTAATTTTTCATCGGACATTTTTTGCGTTATAAAACCTCAAGTTGAGGATTGACCGACGCAATTCAAATGATAGCGATATGTCACGCCAACATACATCAAATCAAGCACATAATGCACACAATATTCATCTTATCTCAAATGTACTAGTATTTTTGCATCGGACATTTTTTGCGTTATAATACCTCAAATTGAGGATTGACGACGCACTTCAAATGGAAACGATATGTTGCGCCAATATACATCAAGCACATTATGCATACAATATTCATCTTATCTCAAAATCTGTACTAGTATTGTTGCAACGGACATTTTTGCATTATAAAACCTCAAATGGAGGATCGACTGACCCACTTCAAAGGGAAGCAATATGTTGCACCAACATACATCAAGCACATTATGCATACAATATAATCTTATTTCAAATATACTAGTATACTTGCAACGGACAATTTTGCGTTATAAAACCTCAAATGGAGGATTGACCGACGCACTTCAAATGAAAGCAATATGTCGGGCCAACATACAGCAAGCACATAATGTACACAAAATTCATCTTATTTCAAAATTTGTACTAGTATTTTTGCAACGGACATTTTTGCGTTATAAAACCTCAAATGGAGGATTGACTAATGTACTTCAAATGGAAGCTTTATGTCGCGCCAACATACTTCAAGCACATAATGCATACAATATTTATCTTATCTCAAATATACTAGTATTTTTGCAACGGACATTTTTGATTGATAAAACCTCAAATGGAGGATTGACCGACGCGCTTCAAATGGGAGAGATTTGTCGTGCCAACGTACATCAAGCACATAATGCATACAATATTCATATTATCTCAAATATGCTAGTATTTTTGCATCGGGGACATTTTTGCATTATAAAACCTCAAATGGAGGATTGGCCAATGCTTCAAAACAAACTAATATGTTACGCCAAGTTACATCAAGCACATTATGCCTACAATATTTATCTCATCTCAAAGATGCTAGTATTTTTGGATTGGACATTTTTGGCCAACGCACTCAAAATGTAAGCTATATGTCGCGCAAACATAAATCAAGCACATTTTGCATACAATATTTCTTATCTCAAATATGCTAGATTTTTGCATCAGACATTTTTGCATTATTAACCTCAAATGGAGGATTGGCCGACACACTTCAAATGGAAGCGATGTTTTGCCAACATACATCAAGCACATTATGCATACAATATTTCTCTATTTCGAATGTCCTGTTTTTTGTTGTTGTTTTTTTGCATCAGACATTTTTGCATTATAAAACCTCAAATGGAGGATCGACAATGCACTTCAAATTGAAGCACATTATTCATCTCAAATATACTTGTATTTTTGCATCAGACATTTTGCAACATAAATCTAAATTGAAGATTGCCAACACAATTCCAATAGAAGCGATCTATTAGGTAGTAACAATTTAATTTATTCTATCCAAAAAGGATAAAATAATATATAAAGCTGATGAGCCACATACTTTAAATTGTTTAGGTGAAATCATGACTGCACTGTCTCGCCATGACCGTTCTGAATAAGCAAAGGAGAAATTCTCTTAGAAGTTATAAAAACATGAAGCCCGTGTGGTTCCATTTAAAATTTACAGAACAAATGAACACCGTCACTGAAGACTCTAATCCGCTTTCACAATATCTGGCTATCTTATGTATGCCCCATTCAATTAATCAAGTCAGATTTGATACATTTGTACATTCAACACCCCTACACTCTCCACAACCAACGTATAGCGGGCCATATAACTGAAATATTTAATGCAATGTTCGACTCGGGCGGTTTCCCCGAGGAATGGAACAAAGGTTATATTGTATTTTTAGTGAAAAAGGGGACAGACATGATGTTTATAACTACAGAGGGATAATACTTATCAGCAGCATGGTAAAACCTTTTACCAACGTATTAATTAAGCGTATTGTATCTTGCAGCGACAGTAATGATATCATATCTGACGCAAAATTCGGGTTTAGAAAAGGAAAATCTACTGTTGATGCGGTGTTTATTTTACAAAATATTAAAAAAAATGCTAAACAATAAAAATCGTCTAAACTTTACATTTATTGATCTCCGGAAGGTGTTCGATTCTATAATTAGAAATATGTTTTGGCTTAAATTACACAGGTTATGATTAAACGATAAAATGCTTAAAATCATTCGTGCAATGTATTTATTAATATTATTTATTGAGGAGGGACGAGTATAGCAGATCTCCAAAACAGCTGAAATACTTGACACCAATATTGCGAAACATGGGGATTAGAGTTAAATACAGAGAAAACTAAAATAGCAGTATTCCATAAAAGAGGTAGGGTAAATATAAATGGAAAATGGTCTTATAACGGTAATATTTTGGAAGTCGTCGACAATTTTAATTACCTACTCAGTAGGTGTTATTTTTAATTATACAGGCTCCTTTGTACTGAGCCAACAAGCAATATGCGACAAAGCGCTCAAGGCCATGAACCTTTTATCCTCAAAGCTAAAACAGTATGAGTTAAATCCAAAGACATCCATGCAATTATTTGACGTTTTTGTAACGTCTACACTTAACTATGCTAGCGAAATATTGGGTTTTACTAAATCAAAAGATATTGAGCGTCTGCACATAAAATTTTGTAAACAAGTCCTAGATGTTAAATCTTCAACTAGTAATGCAGGTGTTGACGCTATCCTTTGTATAAATAGATATGTCAATTTTGTTTGTTTTTTTTTGTTTAAAATAGGAATGACTAAACATATAATCCTAAAAAATGTATTTATGCCTGCGTTAGAGTATTGCGAGAAAGATTGTAAAAATTGGGTGTATCGTGTTAAATCTATTTTACTCGAAAATGGTTTTATGTATGCGTGGTATAATTCTATGTTTTTAAATCACAAAAACTTTACAACGTTATTTAATCAAAGACTTGTGGATAATTTTGTTCAACAATGGAGTTCAGATTTAGATCAAATTGAGTATTAACATTATACAAAACTTTTAAAACAAACTTTGAATATGACCAATATTTAAATATGTTTTGCACCAGAAAGATTCAAAGTTATACAACAAGATTATGCATATCTTCAAACAATTTAATAATTGAAACAGGAAGGTATTCAAGAGAAAGACTAGAACGCTTTAATGGTTTGCTAGATGTGACAGTGCTGGAATTGAAGACGAATTTCATTTTGTATTACTTTGTCCCATTTACCATGAACTTAAATGCAAATATATTCATAATCGTTATATCCGTAGACCAAATATGTTTATTAATCTTCTTCAATCAAAAAATAAATCGGAAGTTGTAAAATTAAGCACATTTATTTCCGAAGCATTTGTAAACTAAATTGAGTATATTATACAATATTTAATGGATATGAGTATTGAACTGTTGATAGTAAGAGCGAATACGTTTGGTTGGGAGCGAGCGCACGTGCGCGCGCGCGTGTGTGTGTGTTATTAACTCAACTTGTTATGTGTTTAATTATTTACATATTATTACAACATTGTAATTTGATGAAAAACTATGTATAGTTTAAATCAATAAAATATTCGTCTTCTACAACTGTCGACTTCTTATAATCTTTCTTTTCCCATTGTCCATTCTCTGTTTGCGCGTATCGAAGCAACCTTACATTTCCTGAATACTATAACAGCACATTTTTGAAGATTATATTAATAACGCGACTGGCAATATTACGAATGGTGACAAGTTTTAATCATAGCTTGGAGACCGTTAGCATATAACGAAAGAAACAACATGTCATCTGCTGTTGTAGGTGCGCAAAAGCTTTTTTCTCCAATAGAGAAACCCGTTCTCATAGTTACCAGACGTTTGATCAAGTCATCTATGAAGCACAGATAGAGAAAAGGTGATCACACCCTCCTGCCTGGTCTCCTGTAAAATAGGAAACCAGCTAGAGTTAAAGCCATTATGTACGACACAGCTGTACATATCAGTGTACATTCCACTACAGAGAACAAAAGTTGCTTTGTAATTCCTATTAGGCGGAGTTTGTAAAACAGTCCATTTTGCCATACTCTGTCGAATGCCTATCTAGCATAAAAACATGCATATAATTTAAAGAGTTTTCTTCACAATAAGCGGAACATTCTGTAACCCAAAACTTTGTCATAACACAACTCATGTTTTCTTGGAAGCCTGCTTGTAACTCATGTATGGGATTTGTTAGGCTGGATTTTAAATATTTGAACAAAACACTTTCATGTAGTTTTAAAATAGAAGACGATATAGTTATTGCTTTATAACTTTTAGAATCGTTTTTGCGTTTATTCCAACCTTTCAACAATGTAATAATATAACCTTTCTTTAATTCAGTAGGAACATAAAACTGACTTAACATAGTATAAATAAACAATATATATTCTAAAAAATCTCCCCCATGAATAATATGTTCATGGTAAACCCCATTGAGTCCACATACTTTTGCGGACTAAAGTCCCTTTATAAAATAATTTAGTTCTGAAATAGTTATTTGACTTTTAGTAATACATTTTTGTTTGATTGTTTTTGATTATTTACCGTCGATGTTATTTCATTAAAGAACACTTCATCATAATTAATATTTTCAGTGTCGCTGTACAGATCTGAGAAATAATTGCCCCACGCCTGTGTGATCTCATTGGCGTTGCGTAACACTCGGTCGCAAAATTGTTTTTCACTACCAGCTCGAGACCTACTGTTTTTACGTTTGCATTAAATTGTTTCCAATAGAGACCACTATTTACACATGCAGCACGATCAATTTCCTCGTGCGTCTCAAATATACATTTTTTCAGCAGCAATCAAATGATAATTTCGAAACGCACGTTTTGTGTCTTTGTAATTACAATACCATTGAAAATTATTATCTCGCGGCCTACCTTCAGCTAACCATAAATGCCGTTTTGTGCGCATAATTGCATGCAAATCCTTCAATGATTTGTTCCCGTATGGCTTTAGGTATGGTCTTAATTTAGACTGAGCTAGTTGTGTATCAGATGCTTGTTTAACGCTGACAACAATTCGATTATACAAATTATCTATGTATCTAGCGGACCCGAGTACGACAATAAGCCTTGACTCATGATGGTAGCTAACCCTTTTTCGTAGCAAATTATGTTCTCTTGCTTAACGCTGTGCCATTTAATGCGACTAAATGGAGAACTACGTTTTTCATATTGTATAATATTTAAGTTTAATGTCGCTACAATAAGGCGGCGTGAAAAAACATTAAAGCGATCGTCATCAAGTATTTTACAGTCATTAACTAAATCAATCCATTCAATAGAAAGTAATATATAGTCAATTAGAGACGGGTGTTTTCCATCATATGACACGTATGTTGATTTAGCCCCAGTTCACAGTGACAACGTGTCAATAGCCGTCAGGTGATTATCCTGAATAAACCTACTCACTTGTTTATCCCTGCTGTCATTCGGTTTCAAAAATGCCATGCCCTGTAGATGCGAAGATTACGTACACCCTCCCCCTGTCTGAATACAGGCTGACGAAGTCCTGAATTTGACAGATATTTTCTCTATATACGTCTATAGAGTGGTTTGCACAAGGAGTGTACAATTATATGACAAACAAAAAAACATCATATATATCTATTTATTCTGTGACAAATTCTAGTTCGATATAAAGCCATTGCATTCCATGTACATATATTGATATTTGCCATCATAATTATAAGAAATGCTTGTAACAAGTATAAATATAGGGTTCAGTTCATCAACATACTAATACACAGTATGTATGATTTACCACACTAATGCAGGTTACTGATATTGACTACTATGTAACGAGCACCGGTACCTTCGTTGTTATAGCCTACATGTCTATTGTTGTTTGCCTTGTGAGCGATTACAACTGAATTTGCGGTAAGGTTTTACTACCCATGGGTTAAAATGAGTAATGTCACGTGACCAGAATCCCAATTCAGACGTGAAATCTTAATTCTCCAGTTCAGCGTTAATCCTTATAATTGCAATATCACTTCGCCTCGGTCTAAAATAGTTATTTGGGTGACTATCCCTCGCTTCGTCACATATGATGCGACAACGCTTTATTCTTTGAAGTTTCTTACACCACTGCACTATACGTTTGATCATTCGGTGTAATACACGACCGCACAAATGTAACAGATTCACTGGGATATGTTTTGCGATCGATATCAGTCCCCTAGTGGTGGGAAATCACCACTATTTGGGTCACTCTGTCTTCGTTATTGAGGTTTTACCCAACTACACTCCTCTCACTCTTGTTAAGCGTTTTTTTTTACAGCCTGCTGTTATTGTTTGCTTTTATCAATAATCGTAGAACCCATTTTGCCTTATTTTCAATCTGTGACAATCTTTTTTCGAGCTGTTTTACTTCTTTAAATAGCTTGTTATTCTAGCCCCAACAGCTCATTATCGGTTTGAGACTTATTTTCTGAAACTTCCGCGCGCAGCTGTTTACCATCGCTTCGAATATTCGTAACGCCTGTACAGCGGTCATCAAAGGCGCGATCTATATATTGCGTATGCTCAATGTTACTAGTTTTAATTTGTTCAATCCAACCACTCGTTTCAGCTTTAATTGGAGTTATATCAACGTTCAGTTGTTTCAAATCTTAACTTAAGGGACACCTAAAACACGGTTGTTTTCTTTAAGTATTAATAAGTCTGCTTGCATTTGTGAAACTAGATTGTTTACATGAGTTTGAGTATCCTGAAGTGTGGCATTCAAATCACATTTCACAGCTTTGGGTGAGCTTTAGAGCTCCTTTAATTCCTCGAAAGGAGCGACATCTAATACGGATATCATATTAAAGATATCTTGAGCGAATTTATAAGCCACACTTTCTCATTTTCTTGTGAATTTCCTCTTTTTAAATCAAACGCTTGAACATTAAAACTCCTCACACTCTTTCAATATCTTAAACATGACACATCGAATATTTTCGAGTTTTATATCGCTCGAGTCAATTCAGTTCAAATCAATTCAAATAAAATTTATTCAGGTATATAAGATCATTATACAACATATATATCATGATGATGATAAAATAATGATAAATCATGAAAATAAATAAGTAAAATAATTATAGTAATCATCTAAAAATTAAAGATCTTATAACCTGGGATAACCCATTATAGCAACAAACGCGCTTGTTTCCAACGGGGTCCCTTCCCTTAAAATTGTGATTTAAAAAAAAAAAAAAAATATGATATACATGAAATGTTAAGAATGTAGACATTTGATTTAAACTTGTAAAAATGTAACAATACAAAAAAAAAACAACATTGAATTATCTTATACCCTGAATAACTGAATAATACATATAAGTGGTTCACATTACAAGAAATATTTTCAACATATTCTTAAAAATTAAATATTCAAATTTTCTCTAGCCTGCGAGGAGATACATCAATGTTTTTTAACTTCACGTTTAAAAGTTATTGGTAAACTTCTTCAAATCGTTAGGCAAATTATTCCAATCAGCAATTGCATTGCAATAAAAGGTGTCCGAATCGAAACTCTTAGCATGCGGAACTATAAAATTACTTTCACTTAACCGTGTGCGGTTATGAATAGAAGACACCCTATGGAAGTTATCGTAAAGATATGTTGGCGCGGTGCCATGGAAAAAATTAAAAACAAGATTAAGTCTTAGTTGTTTTACTCTATTCTCAACCCTCAATACATTAATTGTTTCTACCATAGCGCAGGTTATACTAGACCTTGGTGATAAAATAAATAAGAATCGTACAACTTTATTTTGAGTGACTTGTAGTTTGTGTTTTAACTTTTTAGTAAGGCCGGCATAACAAGACAAGCAGGAATAATCAAAAGACATTGTTCTAAGGCACTTATTAAAGATCTCTTAGTTTGAAGGTTAAACTAACGACAGTTTCGATATAAAAAAGCAATCCGCGAATTAACTATTTTAACAATGGAGTCAACTATCGCCTCGCCGTTTAGTAACTTGTCAATACTTAATCCTAAATATGTGACCTTTTACTGGAACGGAATTTCATGACCGTTGCACGTAACCGTAAATGACTGAACTTTTTTAAATCTTCTAGAAGAGCCAAATAACATACATTCGGTTTTGCATAGATGAAGGAACAGTTTATTATCAAGTAGCCATGTAGAACAATTATCCATGATACGACTTAGTCTCTCTGCAATAAAAGTAGGGTCAGCGAACAATATTACACTGTCATCTGCATATAATAATAATTTGCAATCGGAGTCAATGCACGTACACATATCATTGACATAACATAAAAATAAAAGAGGGCCAAGGATGCTTCCCTGTGGTACGCCGCAAGTAACTTTGGTAGATTTTGATGAAACTTTGTTTATCTTCACTAACTGTGATATTTCGGTTAGTTAAGATTTGAACCAATTTATCGACGCAACTCCCAGAGAGCTTATTACATAGAATAACGTGGTCAACGGTATCAAACGCCTTCTGTAGGTCGAGTAAAACCATTCCTGTATAAAGACCATTTGCATTGTTATGTTTAATAAAATCAAAACGGTGAATAAGACATGTATCAGTGGAGTATTTACTCCTAAAACCGGACTGAAACTCATACAGAAGAGAATTTTTATCTAAATAAAGATTTGTGAAGATGTAGCAAAAATATGTAAATGGTTCGGCAGCTTATATACAAGATTTGCCGCGACTGTAGAAAAAAAAATCATTAAAATGATTCGCAATTGTCAAAGGATCATGACAAACTTCATTATCAATATTTAAGACAATATTCGAACTTTTGTTTGTCTTATATTTGTAACCCAGTTTTTTTTCAACTGCTGCCATAGACCTTTCACGTCATACTTATGTTCTTCCACTTTATCTGAGAAATAATTAGAAATTGTAGATTTTTTCAAATATTAAACCTTGTTTCGAAAGCTACAAAATTGCTTATAATAATCAGTAGACTTATGTTCGTTATAACTGTATAAGGCATTGTCTCTTGCTTTAATTAATTCAAGAATTTCAGAGGTCATCCAAGGTTCTGTACGCTGCTTTAATCTGACCTCTTTAATAGGAGCTATATTGTTTAATACATTCATACAAGTATAATGAAAACATGACCAAGCATCGTTTACACATGTCGAGTTAGAACATGTGCTCCAGTCAGCACTCACGAAATTATGAATGAAATCTTGTTTAGTATAATTTTTCATTGACCTAATTTTAACGGTTTTATGTGAATTAAAATAACCTTTCTGTACCTTCCTTGAACAAAACGTCATAAAATGATCGCTAACACCCATAGGGATAGAACCAGACTGGAAAATTCGGTCTTTATTATTGCATAGGATATGGTCTATAAGGGTACTGGAAGTGTTCGATACACGCGTGGGATCGGATATTATTTGATCTAGGTTAAAAATGCGTAACATATTGACATATGCTTCATACAATGAACTTTCTTTTTTAAAACAACAAATATTAAAATTACCCAATATAATAGTTTCACTATCGGATCGTAGATTAAACAGATTTTCCCCAAGATTGATTTGGCGGCCTATAACACGTACCAATAGTAATAGGCTTTGTTTTCGGTAACAATAGCTCGATCCATAGAAATTCGTCAGCATGGTTACTTATATCTGTCCTAATATTACACGCTAAATCGTTTCGGATATATGTGCATACACCACCACCATTTCGATTTCGATACTTACGGATAATACAACAATCTTCTATTGATACCTCTACGTCTGTAATAGAATCATCTAGTTAAGTTTCAGTAATAGAGATTACAGCGGCCCTAGCTTTGTAAGCGAAGAAACGAATTTCGGACATTTTAGGAAATAACGAGCGTGCATTTAGATGAACAAAGTGCAATCCTTTCCTGGTAAAACATTGAAAATTGTCAGTTTTAACATTAGTAGGTAAATTGATTGAAGAATCATGTTTATGCTCATTTGCTAAAATACTCAAATTCAGAGTCACCAGGTAATAATTGGTAAGTACATTTAACGCAGTAAATCAGATTGTCTTTATCGTTACATGAAAACAGTTCATAGTCATTGACTGTGATGTAGCCGGAACACTTTATATGCGTCTTTGAATGACAGGAAACACAGGTTACTGCTTTCCTAGTTGAAATAACTCTCTGACATACTGTACAGGGAAATTTCGGCTGACGGGATTTTCGAGTAGACACGTAACGAGTCCTCTTCTGCTAGCACCTGAGCAATAAACTGAGTCTTAGGAAGTTGATGGTACATTTCTTGTAGATTTTGTATTGTACATGTACTTTCTTGATTAATATCAGTATAAAAAATCTCGTTCACATCATCATTCTCGACGTTTACTCTTTTGCAGTCGGAAACGTGCACCTGTTTGACAAATGTATGCTAGCTGCGGAGAACCATGTGAACGACCCTGTCCCGGCGTTGGTTGGAAGTCATTATGACCATCCTAACCATATCCTACATTACTATTCTAAAATACCTTATGAAACTAAAACATAAATTCATGGCTATTTTGAGTCTGAGATTTAGACGCCGGCTCAAAATGTCAAAAGATTAAGATACAAATGATATTTATTAACAAAGAAAATTATTATATATATTTGCAGAAACAAGCAGTTTTTCTGATTATTTAATAAAATATGTTACAGGGTCACATTTATTACCTATGTTTACAGGGTCACATTTATTACCCATGTTTACAGGGTTTTACAAAAATATATAAGGTTGTAGTTGTCACAAAATATTAGCTTGTTGTGGCCTAATTTAGTAGTGTCAGCTAGTACGTGTCCGTTGTAGTGATATAGGCTATATTTAGGTCAGGTAGCGTGGAATTGTTAAAACGTGTTGATAGCTCGATAGGAGCAACGTTTTTAAGATATGTTTACATTTTAATTCTTTGATTAAGGAATAAATAATTTTGAAGTTTAGTTCATCAAATTCCATTAAGTATTAAGAAAATTAGAATAATTAAATGGGTTTATTTGTCATAAAACTAATTTATGTTTTCTTTGGCCTAATAGCGAAAATCCGCTTCGTACGATGTTTGAGAATTTGTTGTTTCATGATTTACACGGAATTCACTAAGGTATGTGGACGGTTTTGCTATAAACGCTAACTGTGTTATAGAAACAATGTCCAGTATTAGCAAAAACATCTTTATAGTTGGCGTGACGAGAAGGATTGAGCATGTTACTGTTCCAGTACATAACGGCAGATTGTCGTTTTAAGACGTAAGCGAGGTATGTGTCCGCTACGTCAACTACGTATCTAGACGTGACAGGAAGTTAGCTGGTGGTAGTACCGTTATAAGGACAGCAACCCACATAATCGTCATAAGGACGGCTTGACGGTCCTGATGGCGGGGAACAGTCTATAGTCGGTACGAGGCGACGTAAAGCCAGATACTCATTATAGAGTTCTAGGAAAGATAACCCAGTTTATATAGCCACCGCCGCAAGGGACAATTGATGCTAAACGATAATCCGGACGCGGGTAGTATCTAGTGCATTTTTAAAAACAGTAATACATTCAAATGATATAAGCAGTTTGGACTGCGATGTAGATTACGTACGTGTAGGAGATCAAACTGTGTGAAAAAAAAGTGTTAATACCACCTTAGGACTTTTTTTAAATTAGCTGTGTTTTTTTGTGTTGAGTAACTATCTTTTATATGTATACATTGTATATTTGTATATTCGTCATTTTATTCATGTAAAATCAAAATTGTGAAATTTTACTTTATGTAAGATTGCATTCTACCCTAATGAGTTGTCGGTCCTTGGTCATTTTGCTACAGTAGTCTGGGTCAGATTCTCAGATTCGAATTATTGATGAATGTAGTCCCAGTTTTATTATGGTCAAAAGAAACAATTGAAACATGCTATCCTTCGTACATGGACACGTGATACGTACCAGAACCGGATTTAAGTAAAAGAAAAAGGTCAAAGTCGAACGATGTGTGAAGAACGCAGTTAAATCGGCTGTGTGTTTTTTTTGAAAGTGACTACAAAACTATCGTTTATTGCAGTTTTTGTTGAAAGAAGTGTAATGTAACTTACTCAGTGTAATTAATGTGCTTTCTTTGCATTTGTAACACAATTGTAATACTATAATCCTTGCAAGATATTCAGAAGAGGGCTTTTGTAATTTTTTCTTATCAGTTCTGTTGTTATATATCGCTGTATATCGAATATATGTATGTTATGATACCAAATATATTTTGTTTAAACCAAATAAAGAAAAATGATAAAAGAACAAAATAGAAATTATTTGAAAGTCGGTTCTAAATGGTCA
>CM055904.1:113712-138824 GCA_029582155.1 Panopea generosa | reverse complement strand
GATCTCACCTGAAGTAAGAGTGGAGAGCTTTACATAAAATTTATTGATCGAGTATCTCATAATAAAAGTCTATTATGTTTACCACAATGTTATCATTTTACAGACACACTTTACACAATACAGACAGAGGAAATTCCGAGAACTGATAGTTGCTGACATATATATGTGGCATGGATGAAGGCACAACCAGCAACAGCACTATGCACAGCACAAGTTTATAAATCAGTGCTGGAAAATTCCACTTGTCCGCTCGCCATGACAAGTGAACATTTGGTCAGGACGAGTAAGATTTAAGAAACTGACCTTAATATTTTTTTTGATTTTAAGCATTCAGTTAAAAACGTTGCAAAAGGAGAATGAGTAGCTTTATCAGAAACTTCAAGCCCTGTAAATGTAATGTTTTAATCTTTCTCATAATTCATATAAAAATTTCAAAGGTTAAATAAGGCAAATGTCTGGGCCGTCCTATATTTATTCTTTAAAATTCAACTCCATTTAATTATTTAACTGTCTCCATTTTTATTAATATAGGTTGCATGCAAGAATTTACCAAAACTGGCAGCCTAACATATAAACTCAGTAGCACAGGTTGACTTTTACAAATGGCATTGTTTTTAGGGGGTTGAGGCGTTGGTGTGTGTGTGTGGGTGGGGGGGGGGGGGGGGGGGGTAGAATCCCTTCAAAGGGGGAAAATAGCATCATTGTAGATGAAAATGGGGGGAGGGGGAATCAAAACAATGCATAAGTATCATGACAGTGTGTAAACTGGTGTTAAACCTCATGAAAAAACACCATTTTTTTTAATTTTGAGGGACAATTTTTCATTTTGGAGAAGGGAATGGGGTGGAACTTTGGCCTGAAAAGGGGGGAGGATGCGCCACTGGATAGTAATATTGGTGTTAAAAGAAAGCAAAGTAGCTTGGGTGGATTCACTTGCTTAGCATCAACTGTGCCAGATTTTTAATAAAAAAACAATTCCAGGTGTCAACACCATTTTCAATACAAATACAAGTCTTATTGGTGGAGGAAATCAGTTGGTATTTTCTGGCTTCAAGGTTGAAAGTATATATATTCTTAGCAGAATTTTGAAAGAGACATAATACAGAAATCACTGAACCCAAACAAGGTGAAAACATGCATATGACCACTTCATATGGTATGTTAGGCCCCAGGGACCTATTTGTTGATAATCATTAATTTTGATGTCATAAATATAAAAAGATGGTAATGTATGAGAGGTAGAATTCATTGAAGTGGTAACTGGTTGTTAGTAGTATGCTTTTGTTGTTGGAAGAAGGTTGTTGCTGGGGGATGGGGATGTTAGGACATGGTTGCTATTGGGAGGTTGTACCTATTTAGAGTTGACTGTTTATGCTGTCATTGGGTGGTATTACTTACTGAGTAAAGTTATCATCCAACAAGAAACATTGCTTAATTGTCCTGACTATTAACGGTTTGAGGTAAAACTTCCATGATGTGCAAGGAAGTGGGTGCATTAAGAAACCAGCATTTTAGCCCCGCTGTCATCAGTTATGTCAGAAAAGGGAAATAAATAACTGACCAGTGCATAAATCATCACTGTTGCAAACATGTAACCTATTAAATAACTGAAAACCTTGCTGAAGTGAATAATTTGTGCACTGCTTCCTTACAAGGTTTGTAGCGACTTACTACCTGACAAACATAGGAAGTCAAAGGTAGTAATATTATTTCTAGTGATTAAATCCTGTTAGAATTCTTTTGCCCTGGGGACTTGTTTGATTATTAAACTACTGTGTAAGTTTGGTGTAAGAGTACACACATCAGATTTGCGGTCGTCTAGTGGTTAGCATGCTTGCTCCAAGACCCAGAGTTCCTGGGTTCGATTCCCAGTTGGGTTTTGCTAGGGTTCAATCTGTGCCTTATTTGAGCAAGTAACTCTTAAAGTATGCAATCCTTCAGAAGGAAATAAAGCAGCCGGTCCTGTGTTTAGGAAGAGTCAAGCCCAGTGCATGTAAAATATCTCACTGAACTTCTATGTAAATCAGTGATTCAAATGCTCAAAAAACTCCCTCTGAAATGAGGCTACTTATACTGATCAGAAATTGATGGCTGGAAGTAATGGACAAAAGAAATAAAAGCATGCAAGAGCAGGTAACTTGAACGATAGTAATACAATTAAGCCAATTAAAGATAAAAAAGCACTGCTAAAATTGCGGATATTTATGGGGCAAACTAAAACATGCACACTTCCACAGCACTGTAGGGGGATTCTTCTGTAAAAGCATGGCACTTTAGCCCCCACCTCATGACAAGAAGCCGGGCTAACAAATGACTGATCAATGCATTAGTGTCCTTTGGGAAAATAAAATAAATTTTGAAGATTATTGGAAAATCCACTGCTTATAAAACAATGTTTTAACATTGCTGGAGTGAAGCAATAAGACACGTTAGTTATGAAAATCATATAGTTACATATTACGATTCATGTATATACTGTCAAAACAATCTTGTCATTCAAACCACTGACTCAATGAAAATATTGTCAACTTTTAGAGCCGAATACGTTTTAAAAACAACCACAAATATTGCAATGCATGTCAATGAGTTAAGTACCAAAAACATATGATATATTTACCTTTTAAAGTGATAAAAATGGATATAAATCAGAAGATTTGAAGAAATTAGACAAAATGTAAAGTGGGAGGTGTATCATCACCCTCAAATGGCAGCCATTTGCAAATGGATAGTAATTTGAAAGCGAGGCTGTAATGTACACCCACTTTCTTTAAATATGATAGATAAAAATAATAAAATGTCTTCGTCTAATATTTTTAATAAATTCTAACATTATGAATGTTATATTGGATTTTTAGAAATTTAAATATTTTTTTTATATCTGAAAATATATTCAGTGCAGAATAAATGTGACGTCATCTCCAAGGTGATTCCAAATATTTCAAGATGGCCGCAACTGTGTAATTATCAATCACGAAAACTTTCTACGAGTTGATCAAGTGCTTTACAACACAATATCAAGGCAGATACAAGATATTGCATAATAAAGGTAACATGTTATATATAAACTTTATTAATAAACTGAAAACTCCTTTATATATTCCCCACAAATAGTAGAATTCGTATTTAATTGTCAAAGGAACAGGTGCTTGCAGAGTTCCCGCCGGTACAAATGTAAATAGTACCATTGACAGTGATATTATTGATAACCCATGGTATTCTACTTAGGGAATATATATACTATTTACATTAACAACTCAAATAAAAATGTTTCAAAAGGAATGTGATTATGTTGGATAGTAAAGTGAACGCGGTAAAGTGACCTAGTCACCTATCCAAGTACTATAAAGTGACAGCGATCACCTATCCGAGTTTTTTAAAGTGACAGCAGTCATCTAGTCACCTATCCAAGTACTAAAAAGAGACTGCAGTCCCTGTCCAAGGATTATAAAGAGACTGCGGTCACCTGTCCAAGGATTATAAAGTGATCATGGTCACCTGTCCACATACTATAAAGTGACAATGGTCACCTATCCAGGTACTATAAAGAGAGTGCGGTCAACTGTCCAATGATTATAATGATACTGCAGTCACCTGTCCAAGGATTATAAAATGATCATGGTCACCTGTCCACATACTATAAAGTGAAAATGGTCACCTTTCCAAGTATTATAAAGAGAGTGCAGTCACCTGTCCAAGGATTATAAAGTGACTGCGATCACCTGTCCAAGGATTATAAAGAGACTGTGATCACCTGTCCAAGGATTATAAAGAGACTGTGGTCACCTGTCCAAGGATTATAATGAGACTGCGGTCACCTGTCCAAGTATTATAAAGAGAGTGTGATCACCTGTCCAAGGATTATAAAGAGAGTGCGGTCACCTGTCCAAGGATTATAAAGAGACTGTGGTCACCTGTCCAAGGATTATAATGAGACTGCGGTCACCTGTCCAAGTATTATAAAGAGACTGCGATCACCTGTCCAAGGATTATAATGAGACTGTGGTCACCTGTCCAAGTTTATTATAATGAGACTGCGGTCACCTGTCCAAGGATTATAAAGAGACTGTGATCACCTGTCCAAGGATTATAAAGAGACTGTGGTCACCTGTCCAAGTATTATAAAATGATCATGGTCACCTGTCCACATACTATAAAGTAATCATGGTCACCTATCCAAGTACTATAAAGTGATCATGGTCACCTATCCAAGTACTATAAAGTGACCATGGTCACCTGCCCCCATACTATAAAGTGATCATGGTCACCTGTCCAAGGATTATAATGAAACTGCGGTCACCTGTCCAAGGGTTATAAAGTGATCATGTTCACCTGTCCACATACTATAGAGTGACAATGGTCACCTACCCAAGTATTATAAAGTGACTGCGGTCACCTGTCCAAGGATTATAAAGAGACTGCGGTCACCTGTCCAAGGATTATAAAGAGACTGCATTCACCTGTCCAAGGATTATAAAGTGACTGCTGTCACCTATCCAAGGATTATTAAGAGACTGTGTCACCTGTCCAAGGATTATAAAGTGACTGCGGTCACCTGTCCAAGGATTATAAAGTGACTGTGGTCACCTGTCCAAGGATTATAAAGAGACTGCAGTCACCTGTTCAAGGATTATAAAGAGACTGCATTCACCTGTCCAAGGATTATAAAGTGACTGCGGTCACCTGTCCAAGGATTATAAAGTGACTGTGGTCACCTGTCCAAGGATTATAAAGAGACTGCAGTCACCTGTTCAAGGATTATAAAGAGACTGCGGTCACCTGTCCAAGGATTATAAAGTGACTGCGGTCACCTTTCCAAGGATTATTAAGAGACTGCGGTCACCTGTCCAAGGATTATAAAGAGACTGCATTCACCTGTCCAAGGATTATAAAGTGACTGCATTCACCTGTCCAAGGATTATAAAGTGACTGCGGTCACCTGTCCAAGGATTATAAAGTGACTGTGGTCACCTGTCCAAGGATTATAAAGAGACTGCAGTCACCTGTCAAAGTATTATTAAGAGACTGCGGTCACCTGTCCAAGGATTATAAAGAGACTGCGGTCACCTGTCCAAGGATTATAAAGAGACTGCATTCACCTGTCCAAGGATTATAAAGTGACTGCGGTCACCTGTCAAAGGATTATAAAGTGACTGTGGTCACCTGTCCAAGGATTATAAAGAGACTGCAGTCACCTGTTCAAGGATTATAAAGAGACTGCAGTCACCTGTCCAAGGATTATAAAGTGACTGCGGTCACCTTTCCAAGGATTATTAAGAGACTGCGGTCACCTGTCCAAGGATTATAAAGGGATCATGGTCACCTGTCCAAATACTATAAAGTGATCATGGTCACCTATCCAAGTACTTTAAAGTGACCATGGTCACTTGTCTTCATACTATAAAGTGAACATGGTCACCTGTCCACATACTATAAAGTGACAATGGTCACCTATCCAAGTATTAACCCTGTACTTCGTTGCTTGATATCTGATACAGTCAGTGAACTTCTAGCATGTCTTATCTCCAGCCTGGCCCCTATAAAAATAGCAAGGCTGTTGTAAGTGACCCATGTACATTCACTACTCTCCTCCTCTCTTTAACGTATAGGGCTAGCCGCCTGCCTAACTGCAAAGCCTTTAGCTTCCCGCAGGCCATGTCCCACCCCATTCCGAGGAAAGAAGGGTTTGTGTAGATGCAGGTTCAAAACTTTGTTGCTTAACTTTGGTGTTTCCTCTCTTTAACATGAAGCTTCAGCAGCTCCACAGTTCAGACAGGATAACAATATGCTGCAGAAATAGAGAAAACCAATTGGCTTTTGGTAGAAAGACTAACTTTGGTTGACCAATTGTTGTCTAATAGCTTAGTTTATTGAATGTACAACAAGCTTTGGGGTTTTAGGCTAATCAAGTTAGGTCAGTCCCTTTCACACTTTTTCTGCTTTTATAATAGACATACTATGTATAGAGTAATCTCAGAAGCTTAATTGATTTGAACCTTGGTCTAAGACTACGATTTGACCCATTTCTAAATTTTACTGAGATTTGATTTAAATCTGAGATCATTCATCTTTATTCTCACATTTCATCAGGTTATCAAGGGCGCTGAACATGGCCTATAAACATATTCTTTGCTGTGTTTTCATGGATTATTGCAGTGCAATTACTATTTTCCTTACATAGCAAGTTAAAGAATCTATATTTTATGTTAGATTATTGAACATCAATGTCAAAAGGAAATGACTGAACATCCAGCTTATCCGCCACTTTTATATTTTATCTTTTATATATATATTATTAATATATATATATTTATTTTCATCAAAATAATGAGTAGCGATATTAAAATTTGTATATGATGTTTACAGACATTTATATGTATCAGTTTTACACAGCCCAGTTGCGAAATACTATACAGATAAGATAAGATATTGTTTATTATTGTGGCATGTGCATACATTCATTAAGTTATACATATATACAATTGACAGAATTATTTGGCACCTGGCCTATTTGGCCTTTATGTCTCCAGGATAATCAAAAAAGTAATTATATACAAAATTTGTAAATACTCTATTATATACATTGGTTAACTATGACGTACAAAATCCTGACAAAATATTAGTAAAATATTCCCAGAGTATCCAATATTGTCTGTATCGAGTGTAGTTATGATAGATATGTTATAAATATAATAAGAAAACAGGCAATATATCATACATCAACAGTACATGAGGTATTAAGTCTGACATAATAGTTTACGAAAACAAGATATTTTCTTCTTTTAAAGAAAGCACAGACAAGAAACTTTGCAAGTTTTCTTGGATGCGCTGATATGATATGTGCAAGTCGTTGGTTTATATGCATGTAAGTATTATTTACAAATAAACCTCTGAAACTGTTTTCTCGCAGGTCATTATACAGTTCACACTGAAATACATTTACTCATTCAAACCTGTTTGGCACGATATGCTTATTTTGCATTTGCAGGAAATTGCTTTGATACTTGTTGAGAAACAACATAAAATGTCAGGGTGCGTGTTAGCTGTTCTGTTCAGTATAGTTTGCTTTTATCTCAATGGTATTCTCATATGCTATTGGCTGATTGCAATTAGTAAATATAATATTAATACATGTAGTATGCACTGCAGCCATTTTAAATATGGTTATTTCAAAATAAAATACAACTTGCTATTTCCCTTTTCTTATCATACCAATTAAACTTAAAAAGTAAATACTTTTTCATGGAGTATCAACATTATTATATTATTACTTAGTTCTATATATACTTAATTATATCGATAGTTTGCCAGTTTCTTGTGCAAGGACATAGACTCTTTATGAGTTCTCCCTCCACCTGAGCCCATTAAAACTGGATATGTCATATATAACATGTTACATATTGAAAATGGCGATAAATCCCATTCAAAATAATGACGATATGCCCTTCTGATGATTAGTTTGTTGTTATGTATTTTAATACAAATCAGTTTCATAGCAAATAAACAAAATTCTTTTTCATACTTTTTTTACCAGCCCAGATATAATTTATTGTTAGAAAAGGGTCCTCTGTGGCCGAGTGGTATAAGGTGTCGTCTCACGATCACTTCACCAGTTAATCCTCCACCAGTTAAACTGGATTTGCCATATATAACCTGAAATGTGTTGAATATGGTATTAAACCCCATTCCAAAAATAAAACAAATATTTTTAAAAAAACAACCAAGAACTTTGTGTTCTTTTTATAGCAGGACTGTATTTGCCAAAACAGTGCCACATGGATTTACTTTCATTTCAAGCCTAAAACAACATTTCCGGTTTACAATCTGAAAAATAAAACATAAAATTGTCAACACTGTTATCTTTAAGGAAACAGTAATAATAATAATAATAATAATACTGATTGTACTTTATTTAATGAGAGTAATATGTAGTTAAGTTACACTATTCTTCTCTGTGACTGTCAGCAATCACTTACAATGAACATCAAATTCAACAATACAATTAAACATTAAAATATAAAACAAGCATTCACATATGCCAATGTAATGACATAAATATTTATATTGAATACTTACAATCAAACAGTTTATTTCCAATTAACAATTAAGATTCAGAAGATAATTTTTTAGATTGTTTTTGAAGCTTATACATATAGACTTGGTGATGGTTGAATTTCAGCAGACAGGTTGTTCCATAAAAATGACCCAGAGTAATGAAATGATCGTTTGTAAAGCTCTGTCTGATTTTTTAATATATAAATTTCCATCTGCAACATTCCTTATACTGTATGGGTTATTATCTCCCACATATACAAGTCTATTTGACAAATATTTAGGTGCCTGGGAATTTAAGTATTTAAACAATGGTTCATCACAAATGTTTTGCAATGCAAAGCAATGAATGATACCTATACAATTGGTTAAGGTAGGATAATTTAAAAAAGAAATAAATTTTGCCCGTGTTTATATCTTTTTCATGCATACCCATTGATTTCCAATTTTTTTAGTGGGTACAGAATTTTTAATCAGCACCCCTGCCACTTGTCTTTCCTACCATTCTCTATGACATGATGCCATGAAACAATGAAATACCTTGACTGTATAGTTATGTATTAATACACAGCATTTCACACTTGGCAAATTGACTGGAGAATTGTTTTCTCAATACTTTTATTGCAATAAAAGCATAGAGTAAATAAATGATATTAATAGAAACTGTTGAAAATTCTGTTTTTGCAGTACTTGACCTCAAACCAATGAAAAGATTCTTATATTATGTATTTGGACTAAGAAAAAGTTTAATTTTTTTTTACAAATTTATATAATATCCAAGTCATATCTTTAGTAAATAATTTTAAAATTCTTGCTTTGGGTACTGGTTGTCATATAGGATTTCATATTCTTGTTTGGATAGAAAGGGCGTTAGTTGTTAGAAGTGTAATAAATTATGTATGTAAAATGTGTTATTATTTCTTTCATGATATATTGTAAAGATCAAATTTTGTCATATCCTATTTTTGAAGTTAGTGGAGAATTTGGAGGAGCGGAGTGAATCTGAAGCTTACAAGGCATGTCACTTGTTTTGCATGTAGTTTGGTTTGTTATCATCTGCTAATACCAGGTAAATTGACCATTGTCATATTTCACCCCACCCAAGTTTTCACATGTTTAAAAAGATTTCTCTGTACAGTATGCTCCATTTTAAAAGAGTTCAACCCATAAAGGTATGAATAGCAATGTTCAGATTAATTTTATTTATGGTCACACATTTGGGCTGCGTTTCACAAAATAACTAAGTCTATTTGACAATTACTACGCAGTTGTTTAAATTTTGATCAACATTTAAAATGATTGTATTTCCAGAAAACATATCATTTTCTGCTTGTTCTTAGCAATTTTGGATTCATTTCGATGACTATTAAAACTAATATGAATAAGTGTTGATTTATGTTTATGATGATTTTTCTTGTAAGTTTTTTGTGAAACGCACCTCAGATCTTTACTATACCTCTACAGCTGTAATTGAATAACCATAGAGGGGGGTCTTCTGTGGCCAAGTGGTCTAAGGCGCCATCTCAAAATCATGTACCTCTTACTGCTGAGGTTGTAGGTTCGAGTCCCATTTGCTCCAAAATGTTATGTGAGAAAGTTTGCTGGTTTCTTACGGAAGGATGGTGGTTCAACTCAGATTTGTTCTGAGGTCTTCTTCCATTAATATAACTGGATATGCCACATATAACCTGATATGTGTTGAAAATGGGGTTAAACCCATTTAAAAAAAGAAAGAAGAAAACAATACTATCTGAAACCTCAGGTTTAAGAAATAATGAACACAGATTTCATCAAACTAGTGGTGCCATGCCAGTTTTGATTATATTAACATAAAATATTTCAAAAATTTAATAACTTCGAAATATATTGTTACAATTTGTCAAAGGTTACCAGATATTGGAACTCTTTCAATCATTTACTATACACTTTGGTATATTGAAACAAAATCATTATGTATAATTAAATAGCTTTTTTATTACTTGGATATCTCATCTGCTGTCCATAGCATCTTGGGGGCACAAAATAATGAAAAAAAAGGCTCCTTAGAGATGTGCAAATGTCGCATCAAGTAGCTTGCCAGCTTATACAATGCAATGAGGAATGCATGGTCCAGTGGTAGAGCTCCAGACGTAGGATTTGAGGGTCATGTGTTTGATCCCTGTCCCAGCCATGTGTTGAGTACTGGTTCTACCAAGTGAGCCATTGAGCAGCAACATTTACATAAGAACTTGTTTCGCAATAGGTGAAGAATAAATAGATTCTATATGTAATGAACAGACACAAATTGCTATTCTGTACCAGAACAAGACTGCTCCCAATTGTCATATCTCTGCAGCAAAAGAAAGCAATAACAAACAAACTTCTATGATTGCTTTTTGTGTTCAGTAAGACCTGTAATTGAGAATGAGAGAAATTCATCAACTGTCACATGTTTGTATTGGTTCTGGGCTATAAAAACCTTCTTAGAAATGGTGTTTTTTTGCAGTACAATCAACTAGGATCTGTTTTGTATTCTGTAATATTATAGCAGGCAACGCAGCTGTATATGGCCTTATTCATGTGATTTCCCTCGGAGAATATTCATAGAAAAGTTTGGAGAGTATTTGTTGTGCCAACTGATCAATAGGAAGAAATCCAGAAGTTTGTCTTCAGTATTGGAGGTGTAAGATCAATAAAGAAAGTATCACTAGACACACACTTTCTCCGCTCGCTGTGTAGGCTGTCCGTGAGATTTGTGATAGATTTGTAATGTTTGGTTAATGCTTAAATGAAGAGTTACTGTATAAACATTTTGTCTCTAGCTTAAATATAACACATGGAATGAGTTTGCTTTTAAACCTCCAAAAGGCAATACAAAAGTGTTATTTGGTATTATTACAAAACAAATGTAAATAAATACAATCCACACAAGTTTGTATGTAGATTAAGACCATATTTTATCATTTATTGTGTGGGATTTCTCTTTATAAACTTTCAAATCAATCAGTTAACTCAGTGTTCGTTTTGAATGTGAAAAAATTTAGAAATCTTATATATACTAAATTGCATAATTTATCCTTCATAAAACCTTGAGTACACATAAAAAACAGTTAAATTTTTCATGCAACAAGGAGATGAATGCAGAGGTATAGGCACACAGTCTGTGACACCTCACTAAGTACAGGTGTAGTGATTTTGTGTGAAGCCTATACCAGGGGTACCATCAATATGATTAAATATACACAATCTTGTGTCACATCATCCAACACTACCAAGATATTTGACAACAAATTTGGCATCTTATATATTATTTAACCCTTTACTCCATAGATACGTGTTTTCCTGCACCAATCACAGAAGGCCTTTGAAAGCCTTCTATATTAGGTGTCCAAAGATGTCTATATTAGAGGTATCCAAAGGCGTCTATTTGAAGTAAAGGGTTAATATACATGTTTATATTAGCAATATATCTAAGCTGGGCTCGGCTTAGTTCCTTTTGGGGTATGGGGAGTTGTTTTGTTTGTTGTTAGTCTGTGCATAGGTTGCAGTAGTGCATGAAGACAGGAGTGTTTTATTACATTTACTCTAAGTTTTAAATAATCAAAGTTATCAGCTTATGTATATTAAATATAGATACCATTGACAGCAATGTATCTCTTGGTTTATTCAGGGTCTACATCAATTGGCTCTCAGTCAGAACATTCTGTTTAGCAATTACACCACTAGTAAATGATGGGAATGTCTTATATAGTTCTCTTGTTAAGTTTTTCAAGCAAGGGTTGAAATTCAGTAATCAGACAGGGAAGTTGTTGAGTAGTAATATTATGTAATACCGGTACTACTAATTGACTTAATATATTATGCGAATGTTTCCTGTCTTTAATATTGCTTAACACATATTGAATGGGAAAACATCACATTTATTTTGCCGATTATCTTTATTTGTGCTATAAAACAGCCGTAACATTTGTGTAGTTGAGTTATTGATTTGGGCATTTAAAACAAGATTGTTATTCATTACAGTTTATTCCCCTAAAAGGATACTGAAATAGATTCATCAGCTATATCAGCTTTTGTCTGTCCTCTTTCCAGCTTTTTGTGTAAACTTTTTTTTAGCTCATCTGTGCTATCTTTATTGACAGGTCATCTTCTGTCTGTCTGTTTGTGTGTGTGTGTATGTCTGTTAGTCGGTCGGTAGGTCAGTCGGTCATTTGTTCCACAACTTCTTTTTTAAACAACTTTTCATAAACAACAGGTCGGATTTTTCTGAAACTTGTGTTATCCCAGGTTGATTACAGTTGATCTGTGCAGTAGAACAAAACAGGTTTTGTTCAACAGTTCTAAGCTGAGAGCCTATTTTGTAATGTCTGTACAAATAGTAATTTATTTAGTCTAAGTTCAGGCGCAGGCATTTTCTTTTTCTATTTCGAGTTGATGTGGCGATACACCGAGTCTGCTTGAAGATATACATAAACGTGTCTGAGAATCTCCACCATTTGATTGTTTGAAGTATTGACAACCATGATTCATATAAAAAAGATTATTTTGTTTATTATGAGCCGGGCCCGATTAGCTATGTCTGTTATGCGTCTGACTATCAATCCAGGGCTTGTGAGTTTGAATCCCTGCTTGGCAACAGTCTCCATGATGATTGATATATGACACTGTGTCCTCATTATCATTGTCTCTCACCTTTGAATCAAGTGGGGAAGTCACTTGCAAAGATGGGGTGTGTCCGAGTATTGGTTAACCTTTCAGGATCCCAGGAAACAGTGGTTAGGTTAACTGATCATATAAAAGCCCTCGATGACATAAATGACGCTAAATATTTAATTCAATCATGTTTATGTATGTACTAGTATGTGACTGATGATTCGTTAATGATTCAATTAAAAAAAATGTGGCCAAGTTTCCAGTTATTATGGCCAAAATGTTAGTTGTCATACATGAAGTTATTGCCTTATTGGTGTTGATTACAGCTGCTATTTGCCCACCTCTTCTGGTATTTACCCATTACAACAGGTATTTACCAAGTTGTGGTTCTCTCGTCCACTAAGTCAACAGTGGCACCGTCTAACATGACTAATGGTCACTTCAGTTTTGCTGAAATACACATTACCCCTATGTATATTTTATATGCGAATACGTATACAATATTTTGCTGTCTCCACTTTAGTTATAAAAAGAAACATGTGGTCATGAATTCTAACTGATAGAGAAATGAATGATAAAGGAAATTTTCTATGATTTATTTCCGTGAATATATTGTATATTAAAGACAAATGTAAATCTTTATTGCCCCAGACGATTGGTCTTATGATTAATATAAAGGTGTGCCAGTGGTTTGTTTTTTATCTTATACAGCCTAATATTTGGCTACTTACTATTTAAATAATTGTATCTCTCTCAATTGATGCAATAAATAAAAACAAAATGAAAACAATATGTATATAAATACATGTATAAAAATGCCCCAAAAAATTAAAATTGTGAAAACGTCTCGAGCGTCACACAGTTTAAGCTTAAAAAAAATGGAAATGCTAATGAAGATGATTGTAATGACATTAGTGGATGTCTTTAAAACTTTATATCTTGAGAAATGTCTGTATAAGAGTATTTGAGTATGGTATGAAGTATTATTGTAATATCTGATAATTAAAGGCTAAAACATGATCTTAACAGCGTTATGCTTTATTTTCCAATTTGCTTTTAAAAAAAAGTCCAATTTCCCCTCAATCCCGCTAATGAGGACTTCCTCCGACAATAACACTGGATATAATATTGTAACCTGTTAAAAATTATGTTAAAGAACACAATGTTTGTTTGCCTCAAATGACTATTAGTTTGCTTGTTTGCATATTTTAATAGCGTCATTTTAATGCCATGGAGGGTTAACAGACAATCAGTTAACCTAACCACTCTTTCCTGGGGTTATTGAAAGTTAACCAGTACTGAAAGGACACCTATCTACACAACCAACTGATAACTTTTCCACTTCATCAATCACAGAGATTGTGGGTGGCAGGAAATTCAAACTCGCTACCCTGGATTGATAGTCAGACGCACTACCAACTGAGCTAACCAGAATGTCTCAGGGGCAACGCTGGCCAATTTGTTTATATTTCATTTTCTATTAATGCATTAACTCTGTTATGCATGAAAACTGCTTTAATTGTGTAATTAATCATACTACTTCATAACCACCAACAAACACAGTGTCAGCATCACATGTGTGACAATCACCTTTTCACAGATGTAATCCCAGGATCATGAAATAGATATTTTCACAGTTTATTCCCCCTTTCAAACCATCTCCATTTACTCTACAGTAATCAATAATATGCGAGGGGAGATCAACAATTTCCAGAACTTGTATAACGAATTTTTAAGAAGTTTACAAAATTTCTGTTTTGAAGCACTCTTAATTTGCTACCATGTTTTAACATATAACGATAATTTATCGCTTAGTACTCAGCATTTTGATGAAAGTTGTGCATCTGGTCAGCCCCGTGTCAGTATAATGTAACTGGGTTGGGTTTCATACCTTGTGTCTGCAGCATGATAATCTAGTGTGGCAACACTAAGAATAGTGTATAACTCGTCTCGAAATCAATTACTCACAGATGACTGGCAGTAATTTTACTCCATTTATTTTGAGATCTTTCTCCATCGGATGCGAAATATAACCTGTGATGTGACGGAAATGGAGTTTAACCCCATTAAAAGTATACATGATTAAATTTTGTTTAACAAAATCTTATTGATCAACCCTCGTATATTTTTACTAGTACAGATATATATATACTCTACATATTAGTGTTGCTGCTTATTATGTGCTATGTGATAATTACAAAAATTTTACCACCTAAAATTATGTGAAAATAACTGCCAGCGGAAGATCTAAAAGCTTCTACTGTTTCTATAATTAATAACGGATAATAGTTTATAACATACTCGGCAGATTCTGTGGACCATTACTTATTTCTATAGTTACAGTAAACAGCACTTGGAGAGAGAGATAGTGACAATGACGAGATGTCATAAAGTGGCATATCAACTCATTTTCACCAGAGGATAGGTGTTACTTGCGTTGAACTGGTTCACTTCATGTAAATCATATTTATTTAAAGTCATAATATAATTGTCAATATTTGTACACGAGTCAGTGACTTGAGAGAGAGTAAAAAATGATTACAGGATATGAGAAGTTCTATATATACGTATAGCATATACAAGTGTAGATATAGTTTGAATGGCGTTTTATTTATAATTAATAGTCTTATGTTTCCAGTCTGCTACACGTGACTGTCACAGATGGTGTCAGGAATGAATTTATGATTAACACGGATTATTTCTTTGTTTCGTGAAGGATTTCTGCTATTGAAAGGATATAATTCTATATGCCATACTGGGGATATAACTGTGCATTTTGTATGCAGTATACAGTTGTTAACATCTGATTACAAGTATTAATAGTTCTGTTATAGTAGGTTTAGGAGGGAAAACGAAACAGTATCATATAATTGTGTTTTTCATGGTGTATAATTATTACCTACTTTATTTTGAAGTGTTTTTTGAAGTTAATAATCATTAAAGTATAAATTTCATAAAAAAAATTAAGTGGTGACATTAAAATGCATGATTATGCATGTTACAAAATACAATGCTCAGCTATACATTATATAATTTTGTCTTACATTCATCATACAATAAAACAAGGATAAAACCACATGCAAAAACATATTTTACTCGGTCTAAGTCTATTATTACCACACCCGCGGCATAAATGGTTTTGGCTTTGTTGCTCATGTCACGCTACTATTTGTAAACAATGTAGATTCACGATCAGCAACTAATTTTATAACAGCCCTGCTAAATGATAAAATGGTTAAAAAGCAAGGAAAATGTATTAAAGGAATTTTGCAAGCCAGGGATTAAATAATATTAACTTGTTCAAGATTTTCTGTGTGTCTAGAGATTTTCTGTTTCTCTATGAAATAATTTGAACACTTTCAATATTGTAGGGAGAATAGACACACCACAGGTGATATCACGAAATGGTCAAGGCATTTTATTTATTGATTTTTGTTATTCAAAGGTTAAGAGCAAATATAAAACCCATTTCTCTCAATGTTAACATCAACATTACACATTGTGTGACCACAGAGCTCTTAAAAGCTTAACCATGTCACATATTGATCAGGTGGACTTCTTAAGGTGGAATTATAATCAAACTTTCCCATTTTCCTGATTGAAGACAAATTACCTATCATATATCCTGCTCGTTCACAGTTTCCTGGTGTACAGTTTATGAGTTCTAATATCTAATATGTTGTTAGGTTAATTTTTATCTTTCATCAAGATTTTCAGTAACAGAGAGAGATAGCAGGTGAGGCAGTCTGTGTATTTATAAGTTGGTGACATAAACGTGAATCAAGGAATCTGTATGTCGTGGATTTGTTTTAGTTTTTCATAATGGTGAACTTGAAATAATTTCAAGATTGTTTGAGTTGTAGAATAGTCTTATTTATTTTTTTAAATAATTTAAGGATGTAAAGCAGAAAAGTGCATTATGCACGTAGCACACTTTTCTTTTTCCTCTGAATTTGATTAAAATTTGTTTGTTATCTGCCTTTAAGAAGCTAGAGAAATAAAAGAAGTATATTTTTTTTTTTCTTTAAAAAAAAAAAAGCATTTATATAAATTGAGGGAATAATCATTTTATGAAACATAGCAGATTACCGGTAACCATTTTTTTCAGCGGCGTCTGAAGACACCCGGGTTAAACTTTTGTGTTTAAGTTTAAGATATCTATGCAACAACCAATTGGATATGAATGAAACTTTGCATGTGTGTTCACCATCATCAATGGAACACACAGAGACAAGAACCATAACTCTGGAGTGCATTTTGGCAGAGTTATGGCCCTTTTTGGACTTAGACACCCAGGTTAAACTTTTGCGTTTAGTTGCATTTAAGTTTAAGATATCTATGCATAAAACTCTGGATTGCATTTTGTCTGAGTTATGGCCCTTTTTGGAATGAACTTTTCAGGTTAAAGTTTTTTATCAGGTAAGATATCTATGCAACCACTCATTTGATATAAATGAAACTTCACATGTGAGTGCACCATTATCGATGGAACACACAAAGACAATAACCATAACTTGGGGTTGCATTTTGGCAGAGTTATGGCCCTTTTTGGACATAATTTTTCATGTTAAATTTTTTTTATCAGGTATGATATCTATGCAATCACTCATTAGATATGAATGAAACTTCACATGTGTGTTCACCATCACCGATGGATCACACAGAGACAATAACCATAACTCAGGGTTGCATTTTGGCAAAGTTGTGGATCTTTTTTACTTAATTTTTCATCCGTAGACACCCAGGTTAAACTTTTGAGTTAAGTTGCCTCCAATCTCAATCTTTGCATGGGTAGTGAGTTTCATCCCATCGGCGAGCATTGCTGTCCTCCGACAACTCTTGGTAATTAATGGCCACATATAGATTAACTTATTTTCAACTGGTGGACAACTTCAAATACTGCAATTAAATCAGATTTCAGTATAAATGTCGTATAACATTAAATGAGTGTTCCGCATGCAGTTTGAACTTAATTAAAACGATAATCATTGTACATGGACATCTAGACAAAGCTTCATGATTCATTGATAGGTTGGAATGTGCTATGAATGTTTAATGGACTGAGCTATTCCAAAGTGACAAGATTCAATATCACGAGTGTTTAAAACAAAACATAACAACTTGAGTGACAATTCGAATACCAGTTGTTTAGATGTTTATGGAAGTTTGAAAAGGAATATTCACCAGTTTTCATTTTGTTTTGGTGTTTGAATCGTAATTATAAACATTTAAAAATAATTCAGTTCTATCTCTCAATAGCTTTAACGAAAACGAACGGCCCCTTTTTAAACACGCTGGTAGCCAGATATTTGTATTTGTTTATGGATGTTCATATCACTTTATTATATAGAAAATCCTGAAGGTAGTTATTCCAACTGTGTTGGTAAAAACAGGTTGATGTGACAGAAACGCTTTGGAAATTTGGTGGAAAATAGTGTTTAGTTTCATTGACAATAATAAAACTTCAACATGGATTTAAAATTTGATAATGTGAAAAATTAAGCAGTCATCTGACATTTTGGAGATTCTGGTAAAATGAGTGACGCAGGTTCAGCTGACAGCGATTTTGTGGAAATAAAAAGGGTACATTTTGAACGACCCTCTTCTCAACAGGAACCATCCTATGGCAGCACCAAGTCAGGTTGGATACTTATGTTCTTTGTACAACCAAACTTGCAAATTAGTTTTACTACAATTCAGATGAATTGTTGTATTGTTAAGAACAGCACAATTCCAATCAGCAATCAGTACATTGTTGTATAAAGGAAATTCTTGTTTGCAATGGCCGGGCCTGATAAGCTCAGTTGTAGAAATGAAACGTTGTATGGACAGGGAAATCCTGTTGGTTATACGGAAATATTGTTCTGGGAAATGAAACGTTGTATGGACAGGGAAATCCTGTTGATTATAGGGAAATATTGATCTGGGAAATGAAACGTATGGACAGGGAAATCCTGTTGGTTATACGGAAATATTGATCTGGGAAATGAAACGTTGTATGGACAGGGAAATCCTGTTGGTTATAGGGAAATATTGATCTGGGAAATGAAACTTTGTATGGACAGGGAAATCCTGTTGATTATAGGGAAATATTGATCTGGGAAATGAAACGTATGGACAGGGAAATCCTGTTGATTATAGGGAAATATTGATCTGGGAAATGAAACTTTGTATTGACAGGGAAATCCTGTTGATTATAGGGAAATATTGATCTTGGAAATGAAACGTTGTATGGACAGGGAAATCCTGTTGATTATAGGGAAATATTGATCTGGGAAATGAAACGTTGTATGGACAGGGAAATCCTGTTGGTTATAGGGAAATAATGATCTGGGAAATGAAACGTTGTATGGACAGGGAAATCCTGTTGGTTATAGGGAAATATTGATCTTGGAAATGAAACTTTGTATGGACAGGGAAATCCTGTTGGTTATAGGGAAATATCCTGTTGGTTATAGGGAAATATTGCTCTGGGAAATGAAACTTTGTATGGATGGGGAAATCCTGTTGGTTATAGGGAAATATTGATCTGGGAAATGAAACGTTGTATGGACAGGGAAATCCTGTTGGTTATAGGGAAATAATGATCTGGGAAATGAAATGTTGTATGGACAGGGAAATCCTGTTGATTATAGGAAAATATTGATCTGGGAAATGAAACTTTGTATGGACAGGGAAATCCTGTTGATTATAGGAAAATATTGATCTGGGAAATGAAACGTTGTATGGACAGGGAAATCCTGTTGATTATAGGAAAATATTGATCTGGGAAATGAAACGTTGTATGGACAGGGAAATCCTGTTGATTATAGGAAAATATTGATCTGGGAAATGGAATGTTGTATGGACAGGGAAATCCTGTTGGTTATAGGGAAATAATGATCTGGGAAATGGAACGTTGTATGGACAGAGAAATCCTGTGATTGTAGGAAAATATTGATCTTGGAAATGAAACGTTCTATGGACAGGGAAATCCTGTTGATTATTGGAAAATATTGATCTGGGAAATGAAACGTTGTATGGACAGTGAAATCCTGTTGGTTATAGGGAAATATTGATCTAAGAAATGAAAAGCTGTATGGACAATGAAATTTTTGTAAGGCCAGGAAAATTTTAAACATGTTATGCAAATCTTGATCAAAACAGGGGAACCTTGGCCAGGAAAGCGAAAATGTTGTCTTGCCAAGACAGAAAATTCTTAGACGTGAAGGGGATTCCCTTGTCAGAACAGAGAAATCTTGGTCTGAGGAAGGAGAAATACCGGTTAGGTACAGGAAGTCCTGGTCAAAACAGAGAAATATTGGTCAAGAAGGAGAAATCCTTGTAAAGACAGAAATCTTGGCGATCAAGGGAAGTAAGAATAAGGTTTGATAATTTACGGCATACGGACTTGCCTGGCTTTGCTGACCATCCCCCAACATAAATATTCATGTAACTTATTATATTCAATATCTTCATTGATATTCAAGTATTTATTGATATTTGTACAATGTCCTCTGTTTTACCTTTCAGACGACAAAATGTCTGTCCGATGGGCAGAGAGTACACATGGGAGACAGGTAGTGACGACCACGCAGCATGTTAACCTCAAGAAGCAGGGTCATGGTGGCCCTGGGGGCCTCGTTAGCTACGAGGACCTGTTGATTGCTCAATACCTTGATGAACTGAGGAACTCACAGAGAAAACGTCCAACAGACACAGAGTAAGTGTTCATCATTGTTTTGTAGGTTACAAACGTGGAGTGAGCACTATGCTACATGTGTAATGTCATTTAAAAAAGAAAGACATTAAACCAAACAGAATATATTCTGTATTTATAGAATTTGTTTAGCATTTAACTCTTTTTTTTTTCAAGGCATAACCAAATTTTACATATAGTTTATTTACGACTTGTGTGATGGATCCTGTTATGATGTAGCTTTGGTATATTACACACACCCCTCCAACCAAGTTTGAGAAAGAAATATTAAGGTCACTGTGTCGTGTGTAGGTCAGTCTGTCAATTGGTCTGTTAACAACTTGTGGAGACAAATTACTTCCACAGTGTTTAGGCAATCAACTTGTACTTTATATACCATAATACAGTCTTTAATAATATTGCTGTAAATTTTTGAAAATTTATATTTAATGCATTTTGATGAATTATAGAGAGTCGCCACTGGTGACCTGTCCGTACCACTTCACAGAAACCAACTATAATATTGATCTCTATACATTTCCTGGAGAATGAAAAATAGTTTAAAAATTAAATAAAAATTACTTAATCTCAATATGTCATTGTGTATAAATTCATTGATTTTGTTTTCAGTAACACGAAGCCATCTCCCTACACACAGAAACTCCCCCACTCAGATTACACATATAAGTATCGTACACGACGACCGGCATCTGCGTCAAATGCTTCCGCGAACAAACCTAAAATTGATGCCAAGTTCATCGCAGATCCAAATATCTGGGATCCTGCAACACCCAGAAACCATGACGATGAGGACGAGGGTCCAGAAAAATATCAACCAATCATCACACAGAAAAATCTGATGTCACGACCTTCCAGTGCTCCAGTCAGGAAAACAAAGTAAGTTTTTTTCTTTTCTGGTGTTTTTTTCTTCACGTTTAAATTTGATATTTATATGACATTTTTTATGAAGCAACACATGTTAAAATACAGGACATGTCTTTAGGGGGGCACAGAACCAGAATTGCGCAAACATAGTAACTAATATACAACTAATAGAGTGACTTGTCCACTGATACAAACATTTGTTTTGGCATGGATTAAACCACAATTATGTTATGTTCCTATATAAATGAATAATACTTGGGTTAGATTTCAGTTAGTTCAGCCGGGTCTGATTAGCTCAGTCGTTAGCCTGTCTGACTGTCAATCCAGGGGTCGTGCGTTCAAATCCTCGCCCAACCACAATCTCCGAGATGTTTCATATATGACATTGCGTCTCATTATCATTTGTCTCTCACCGGTGATTCAAGTGGGAAATTTATCAGTTACTTGTGGAGATGGGGTGTGCTTGAGTACTGGTTAACCTTCCAGGATCCCAGGAAACAGCGGTTAGGTTAACTGAACGTCTGTTAGCCCTTGATGGCATTAAAATGATGCTAAATATTCAATCAATCAGTTAGTTCAGCCCAATACATGTGTAACTGTTTGTAATTGGATCATTTTCACAATGTGACCATATTTTGTATCCATTGATAAATACCAGCTAAACACATGTACAGTCATGTAGTTTAAAAAAAATGGGTTTAATTGATCTAAAGGTCTGATTAACTTTCTGAACCTATTTTGTAATGTGTATAATTTATATATAAAATGTTGAACTTCAGTACTTTCTACGTGTAATTCTGGATTTTTTATAAAATGAATGACAGTGGAAAATTCAGAAATTAAAGTTCAAATTTAAGATAAAGGTATTGTAACTATGAAGCCTACAAACTTTATTGAATCAGTTATATTATACCTACCGGTATATGTTTGTGGGTGAGAATGCTTTTTTAGAAGAAAAAATAGAAAAATTTATTACATTTAATTCAAATTTAATTCCACTTGTAACAAAGCTTTTGACATTCTCCTGTGTAAATGTTGAAAGTATCATTTGTTTTTATAATACATTGAAATTTTCCAGATTAAACCGACCTACAAGCGCTGCTTCAACTATATCATACTATGGGCGTAGCCGGCCTTGGTCAGGGAGATCAACATTTGGAGGTGTGTATTCAGAAACAGTTAATTTTTTTTGTGAAATATTATATAGTTACAATGTCTGATCTTTTCAACCTCAAAATTTTACCTCAATAGGTCCTCGCTTTTCCTAGAAAATGTAAAAAAAGGGTAAATGTCTAAGTCTTCATGTTTGTAGAATGAAATCCAAAATATGGTTGGTCAAAATTGACCTACAACCATGATAGTAGTAAAATGGCTCCTTTCCCACATTTTGTATGGTAAATTACACCATTATGTCTACTATCTCATACACCAGCTGCAGTGATACTTCTCTTGCCTTTACTCCTATAGACCCCTACAAAACAACACACAGGTCCAAGGCGGAAACAGAATTGCAGTAAAAAAAACTGAAGTGTTTACAGTTATTTCTTTTGCATTGTAAAACAATTTCTTCCATTTTTAGCTCTACTGGCCAAAGGCGATGGCCCATTGTCTGTCATCTGTTAGCAGCACTTTCTCTGAAACCACTAGGCCAATTAAATTGAAACTTCACATGGGTGTTTCTGTTGCATAGGAGACTATACAGAAGATTTTTTTTTTCTATCTGAAATTCAGGATTATACTAATATATATATATTTTTTTTAAATGGAAATTATTTTGCCTTTATTTTCACAGAAGCATTGTTTGGTGAATGAGGTTTAGATTTGTAAACATGACTGGGTTCCACTGTCTTAAGGGGTCAGGAGGGGCCCCAAAAGGGTAAAAATTGGGAATTACTAAAATCATTTTCTTAAGAACCAGTATGTCAGATTTGTTCATATTTGGCATAATTTATCCCTATGTGTAGGGGTTTGATTGCAGATAAGAATTAAGGGGCTAAAATTTATAGGGACCCTGCAAGGCAACATAAAATTTTACATAGGGATACTATGGGAAAACAGAAAATTCTCTTTTTTTTTCATCTGTTCTGAAACCACAAGGCCAATTAAACTGAAATTTCTCATGGATGTTTCTATTGCATAGGAGACTATACAGAAGATTTTTTTTTTATCTAAAATTCAAGATGTCCACCATTACTAAAAATAATCCAAAACTTAAAAAATCTTCTCATGAAAAGCCAAACAGATTTTAAAAATGTTTAAATATGTAGTTATGATGACCAACTATAGTTTTGCTAGATGTGTCAAATGGTGTCCCTAGGGTTAAAAATGACCCCACCCCGAGGGTTCAATTAGGGGACACATGTCATTATAATAATTTTTTTTTTTTTTTAAAATGGAAATGATTTTGCCTATATCTTCACAGAAGCATTATTTGGTGAAGGAGGTTAAGATTTGTAAACATGGCTGGTTTCCCTTGTCTTAAGGGGTCAGGAGGGGCCCCAAAAGGGTAAAGGGTAAAGCGGGGCGGTAGTCTAATGGATGGAGTGTTGGCCGCTTACGCCAGAGGTTGCGGATTCGATCCCCCGGTCGACCCTATGTCTCTCATAAAACAACATTCGGTACTGGTTCTACCCAGGAAACGGACTCGAGAGCGGTTCATATAAGCTCTGAGCTTTCATCGCAATCGAGCTAAAATAAATTAGTATAAACTAACTAAAAGGGTAAAAATTGGGAATGACAAAAACTGTTTTCTTAAGAACTGGTATGTCAGATTTGTTCATATTTGGCATAAATTATCCCTATGTGTAGTGGTTTGATTGCAGATAAGAATTCAGGGGCTAAATTTACATAGGAATATTATAGTGAAAACTGAATTTTGCATCCATGTGTACAAAAAAACTTGTTTTTAAGATTTGAATCATTTCTACTTATAACAAAGTGCTAAGAGATGGTATTTGAAGTTCTGACAAATTAAGGGGCTGGGTTGTATATGGATTCTGTACAGGGGACTATATTTTTTTTACAGATGAATGGTATGGGAATTTAAAGTATTTCCTTTTTATACCAAAGCAACTAAGTTTTTGTTCAGTATGGGTGTGGTGGGGGTATTTATTCATAAGTTGTTAAGACGACCCCCAAAGAGGGTAAATATTGTGAAATTTTGAAAAGTGCTATGTCCCCTATGAGTTAGTAGAGCGTCCTCAGGCCCTCTTGAGCCTCTTGTTTCAAGTTATGCCAGATACATTTTTAGTTTACGATGGATTCAACAGGTTTTCATATCAGGTGTATATTATTAAAGAGGCAGTATACAATGTTTTCACATTCGCCCTTGAACATGCTATATACAAAATATCAGATAATCCATGCATGTGTTAACTTAATCACACTGTTTATTACTTTGTAAACAGATTATAAATATTTTCAATATGCAGGATTTCGTGTAATTGTGTTGTATGTGTTAAGTATAGATATGATAACAGTCAAACCTATCTTAAGCAGCCAGTATAGGGATTGAGCAAAAGTGGCCTTTTAAGACAGGTTATTGATTAATACAGGTTTATTTGCTCTTATAGCATAGAAATGGGAAATAGACAATGGCTGCTTAAGGCAAGTGGCTGCTTAATAGAGGTGACCACTTATACATGTTTGACTATATTTGTATACTGCAGGTAAGAGAATTAAGTCACAGTACAGGAAACAGGCTCACACAATACGGGTGACAGCATTCAAGAACGGCACACGGGAACCGTTTATACGACTTGCGGCTCCCAGCTTAAAGATTGTGAGTTTTATTAGCATAAAAATTATGAAATTCAGTTAAATTATAAAAATAATACCAAACAACTATACCAGTTATGACATTGTCTCT
>CM055904.1:67276-113212 GCA_029582155.1 Panopea generosa | reverse complement strand
GCCATGGCAACCAAAATATTTGTCATTCGAGAAATTTAAAATAATGTGCATAATTTCCTGATTGCCATCAACCACCATGTCAAGTTTCATAACTCTACCTTAAGTAACTCTAAAGTTATGTTAACACAGGATCTAAACCTATATTGACACTATTTCCACATTTAGTTGCAATAGCAACCAAAAAATTGGTTTGACTGGAAAATTCAAATACAAAATGCATAATGTGCCCTCTTTCACCAAGTCGAGTTTTATGACTTTATTCTAAGTACGTTTTAGGTAATGTTTAAACTTATTTATTTCACTTCGATTGTGAAACAAGTTCTTACAACTTAGGCAAATCACACTCAAAGTCTTCCTGGTTAGAACCAGTACTAAGCACATGCGGAAAAGTGTCTTGCTCAAGGACACTGCACATAGCCGTGGCAGAGGATTGAACCCACGGTGCTCTACTACTGGACCAAGGGCTCCACATTTGGTAGTTTATTGCAGGATCCTGATTTTATAGACAGACCGACACATGGACAGAAGGTAAACATAAAGTCCCTTCCCGTAAAACTAGTATGGGAGTAATATAAGAGGACTTTTAGTCATCTTTTGATAGAACAGATCAGTCAGTGGTGATCACTTTTGTAGCAATATATCTCATATCTCAACATTTAGTATCATTCCTTTAGTCAGAGACACAACTACATGCTAACCATTATGACCTTTTAATAACAAAAGTTGGGGTGTTACTTACGTTGGTGCTGAATTCGTCTGTTGGAATATGCTTGTTTCATAAAATGAGTTGCATAGCATTAGGGAAGCAACTCGTGGAGACTTGCATGTATATTCAGCAAATTTCTGACCAAGGAATCCCCCTAATGAAGCACCATATATATGAATCTGAAAAGTATAAACAAAACATGAAATTAAATATCAATTATTGTTCAACTGAATATTTCAGTTGTTTGTAAAAAATAAAGATCAGATGAAGCTTTTGTTTAATTTTAGTTCCACGTCAAAGATCACATTTAGAGGATTTAGGCCAACTAAAATTTCTCAAGCAAGCAAAGACAAATACCTGATACTGTACTGTATCTTTTTATGTTGCATAAAATTTACTAGTAAAATAAATCTAAATAGCTACAATCATAGAGCATCTATTCTGGTAACAGACATTTGTTGATTAGCTGCATAGTTTCTCCCTGTTCATTTGTCACCCAACATTGGGTTACAATATAAAGAGAAATATATCCCTCAAATTCCATTGCAAGTTATGTCTTTTGCCCCATGATATTTAGAAGCAAAAGTTTTCACCTAAAATTATTTCTGTAAATTAAATAATGATAAAAACATGAAATTAAACTACCCCAGAACATGTATGTATGCAATTAAAATACTCCAGTACATGCATGTATGCAATTAAAATACTCCAGTACATGTATGTATGCAATTAAAATACCCCAGGACATGTATGTATGTAATTAAAGTACCCCAGTACATGTATGTATGTAATTAAAATACCCCAGTACATGTATGTATTCAATTAAAATACCCCAGTACATGTATGTATGCAATTAAAATACCCCAGTACATGTATGTATACAATTAAAATACCCCAGGACATGTATGTATGTAATTAAAGTACCCCAGTACATGTATGTATGTAATTAAAATACCCCAGTACATGTATGTATGCAATTAAATACCCCAGTACATGTATGTATGTAATTAAAATACCCCAGTACATGTATGTATGTAATTAAAATACCCCAGTACATGTATGTATACAATTAAAATACCCCAGTACATGTATGTATGCAATTAAAATACTGCAGTTCAAGTATGTATGCAATTTCTTGATTTCATTTCCATTTTAGACAGAAGCAAAGTTTATTTATTTCAGGTCACCTATGACAAATAGTGTAAAACAAATTAACATTTTACTAATTACTCTTTGTATTATAGAACGCACAACAAGGAAATATCAATCTGTATGTTATTTGCTGACAGAGAAGCACATGTATGGCAATGCAGTCTATTTACACAACTGAAAATAGTGTGAAATATAATCAAGCAATTGTAATAAAGCAGAATTTGGTCTTCTTATTTTTTATAAGTAAAACTTTGATTCAATATTTATTTACATCATAATTTACATTATATAACCTCACATATTCATAAAACATTACATACCACATTTAATCAACTTATACATAATACATCTAAACATATCATGATTAATTTCAATTATATAAGTAATCTTTTAATAAATTGTTAAACAATTTTAAATATACCCATGTTTGACAATTTTTTGCTCCTTTCTAAATATTAATTGATTGATTGATTGAATATTTAACATCATTTTTATGCCATCGAGGGCTAACAGATGATCAGTTAACCTAACCACTGTTTCCTGGGATTAACCAGTACCCTTTCCCACTTGAATCAGTGGTGAGAGACAAATGATAATGAGACATAATGTCATATATCAATCATCATGGAGACTGTTGCTGGGCGGGGAATTCGAACTCACAACCCCTGAATTGATAGTCAGAAGCGTAATTGACTGAGGTTATCGGACCTGGCTTCTAAATATTGAAAGAAAAAATATATTCTTTACCAGTTTACATCACAGAACAAGATTACACAGAGTACAAGTTTTCATGTGAAATTTATATCTTGTTATCCTAATTACATGTCACCTGTTATATTCAAGTATTGTTCTTTGTAAAATAGGCATTTCCTTTCATGTTTGTGTCCTTTATTTTGGTATTATTTCAGAGTTTCAGAAAGACACCATAGCAATATTTACAATGCATCTAAACATGAAACTAGTAATTTTTTTAAGAGCCAAAACCACAAGGGTATCAGTAGAACCAATGGATGCTCCCTAAGCAAGTGCTTGATTAAGATATTCACCTCTCTCTCATATAAGCAAAAATGATCGAATTCTGGTAAAAAAGGGAAATAATTTTGCAATATTCAAGATACGAGTCATGATTTTTGCACTTCCACATATTGTCCACTATTTACGTCCCATGTCACATTGAATTTCCTTATATACTTTAGAAGATGTGTTCTGGACTAGTAAAAAAAAGTACAAAAGAGCAGATAAATCTATCATTGTCAGAGATAATGTTCTGGTTCTTTCACTCTGCACTTCCACACATTACCTTCTATCCATGTTCCAAGTGATCTTTGATACCTTCCGTATTTTTGGAGTTATATTCCGGAAATGAATTTGGATGGACTGACACGAATAAGGCCAGATAGAGAAGCAACAGCTACCGTATAAGCTCAGTCTTTGATGAGCGTAACAATTCAGATGTTGGTGCATGAACTGCTGTTTGACTCAGCATTGAAGAAAAAAAGTTTGGAAGACGGTTAACCCACCTTCTTCCTTTTTATTTCCCATAGTGGACATGATTGTGGATTTTCATGGATGTAGGCCTCACCCTTCAATATTTTTTATTTTGTTTTTAAGTCTGATATTGGGCTGTAGAACTTTATAAAATCAATAGTGAATAATTGTCTGCAACTATATAATTACCTTATCTAGTTGTAAGGTATCTAATAAACGTTTAAAACCCTCACAAAACTCTCGCATAGTCCAGTATACTGGATACTCAACCTGAAAGGAAAGAGAAGTAATTTTTATCTCAAAAAATACAACCCACAATCTTAATTTACCTTTAGCATAGATGTCCAAGTTCAATGACAACTTTTTATGGCTATGTGAAATAAGGACAACACAGTAAAGTTAGCCATCATACATACAACCAATTCTGTCATCCTTCTGTATTACTCCTTTAGTGTAGTGCATGGAAATACCCATACATGTACTTGGGGTTTAAACGAGGAATACATTAGAATATGACCTTAACAAACATCACAAAAAAATGCAATTGTTGCGAACGACAAATAATTTCATCAGATTATGTTGAAGTATCACATACATTTAAACAATGAACTATTTAAAAACAGTTTAAGATAATTAACAACAACACTTATTAATTAATAACATGTGTGTGTAAATGTTTTACATGTGTAGAATGTAACATGCTTGTCAGTTGAAGAAACTTAATATATTTTGATTTTTTAAAGATATTTTTTTTTGTAATATGAACAAATAAGAGATTTATATTTCACTGAAAGATCAAAAAGCCAAAACATTAAAATGATATTGAACACTGACACTTCTAATAATGTTGTGACATAAACATATATGTAGTTTAAATGTCAGGTAAATATGTCAGGATTGATCCCTCTAAAAACAACACACAGTACTGGTTCTACCCATGAAGCTGACTTGAGGTCTTTGAGGTTTCTTCCAATCAAGCTAAAATCATTATGCCAGTAACATAACTAAATTTATTGATTAATTAAGTTTAACACCATTTTCAAACATTACAGGGTACATGTATATATGGCAGCCAGTTTTTCTTTGTGGAGAAAAACCTTGGTGAAAATCTTCATAAAACAACAGTACTTCCACAAGTAACTGCAAACCATAGCGTTTCAGACAAGATGATGCTCGAATCAAAGACCTCAGTAGTAAGTGACCTTAAGATGACACTTTAGACCATTCAGGCAAGGAGGCCCCCTTTGCTGAGGTAAATGCTAGTGACTAGACTGCATTAAGGGAATGTCGACCTGCGTTATTAGTCCCCTTTACTGAGGTAAATGCTAGTGACTAGACTGCATTAAGGGAATGTCGACCTGCGTTATAAGCCCCCTTTACTGAGGTAAATGCTAGTGACTAGACTGCATTAAGGGAATGTCGACCTGCGTTATAAGCCCCCTTTACTGAGGTAAATGCTAGTGACTAGACTGCATTAAGGGAATGCCGACCTGCGTTATAAGCCCCCTTTACTGAGGTAAATGCTAGTGACTAGACTGCATTAAGGGAATGTCGACCTGCATTATTAGCCCCCTTTACTGAGGTAAATGCTAGTGACTAGACTGCATTAAGGGAATGCCGACCTGCGTTATTAGCCCCCTTTACTGAGGTAAATGCTAGTGACTAGACTGCATTAAGGGAATGCAGACCTGCGTTATTAGCCCCCTTTACTGAGGTAAATGCTAGTGACTAGACTGCATTAAGGGAATGTAGACCTGCGTTATTAGCCCCCTTTACTGAGGTAAATGCTAGTGACTAGACTGCATTAAGGGAATGTAGACCTGCGTTATTAGCCCCCTTTACTGAGGTAAATGCTAGTGACTAGACTGCATTAAGGGAATGCCGACCTGCGTTATTAGCCCCCTTTACTGAGGTAAATGCTAGTGACTAGACTGCATTAAGGGAATGCAGACCTGCGTTATTAGCCCCCTTTACTGAGGTAAATGCTAGTGACTAGACTGCATTAAGGGAATGTAGACCTGCGTTATTAGCCCCCTTTACTGAGGTAAATGCTAGTGACTAGACTGCATTAAGGGAATGTAGACCTGCGTTATTAGCCCCCTTTACTGAGGTAAATGCTAGTGACTAGACTGCATTAAGGGAATACCGACCTGCGTTATTAGCCCCCTTTACTGAGGTAAATGCTAGTGACTAGACTGCATTAAGGGAATGCCGACCTGCGTTATTAGCCTCCTTTACTGAGGTAAATGCTAGTGACTAGACTGCATTAAGGGAATGTTGACCTGCTTTATTAGCCCCCTTTACTGAGGTAAATGCTAGTGACAAGACTGCATAAAGGGAATGCCGACCTGCGTTATAAGCCCCTTTACTGAGGTAAATGTAAGTGACTAGACTGCATTAAGGAAATGCCGACCTGCGTTATTAGCCCCCTTTACTGAGGTAAATGCTAGTGACTAGACTGCATTAAGGGAATGTTTACCTGCATTATTAGCCCCCTTTACTGAGGTAAATGCTAGTGACTAGACTGTATAAAGGGAATGCAGACCTGCGTTAATAAGCCCCCTTTACTGAGGTAAATGCTAGTGTCTAGACTGCATTAAGGGAATGCCGACCTGCGTTATTAGCCCCCTTTACTGATGTAAATGCTAGCGACTAGACTGCATTAAGGGAATGCCGACCTGCGTTATTAGCCCCCTTTACTGAGGTAAATGCTAGTGACTAGACTGCATTAAGGGAATGCCAACCTGCGTTATGAGTCCCCTTTACTGAAGTAAATGCTAGCGAATAGACTGCATTAAGGGAATGCCGACCTGCGTTATTAGCCCCCTTTACTAAGGTAAATGCTAGCGACTAGACTGCATTAAGGGAATGCCGACCTGCGTTATTAGCCCCCTTTACTGAGGTAAATGCTAGCGACTAGACTGCATTAAGGGAATGCCGACCTGCGTTATTAGTCCCCTTTACTGAGGTAAATGCTAGTGACTAGTCTGCATTAAGGGAATGCCGACCTGCGTTATTACCCTTCTTTACTGAGGTAAATGCTAGTGACTAGACTGCATTAAGGGAATGCCGACCTGCGTTATTAGCCCCCTTAACTGAGGTAAATGCTAGTGACTAGACTGCATTAAGGGAATGCCGACCTGCATTATTAGCCCCCTTTACTGAGGTAAATGCTAGTGACTAGACTGCATTAAGGGAATGCTGACCGGTTTTTAACAAAGGAATGAAAACATTTCTACTTACTGCTATTACTCGTATACCGGCTGTAGACAATGCCAACAACTGACGGAAAAAGACATCTGCTGTCCCACTGGCAGGTGGTAGGAGGACGAGGGGACATTTCACTTGACGCGGACCAGCATCATATAATGTCCACTCTTTACGATCATCATCATCAACTACAAACTAGAAAACAGTTTTATTCTTTTAATAATTACTTGTATTTTGAAATACTTAAAATAACAAATACAAATTTTTTTTTTAGATATATTTACGGTCTAACAATTGTCTCCAAAATGGCAAAAAACATATATATGCATGTGGAAATCATTTTGATAAAGATACTTCAAATTTCACAAAAAAATGATACAGGCACAATCATGGTAGACTAAATAATCTGATATTATTACAATTTTCCCTAATAAGGACTTAAAATATACATTTCAGGTGACCAAGATATTGCAATATTTGTGATACAACATAAGCATATTTCAAAAAGGAAAATGTGACAATACACAATTATTTTTTGTGGTATTTCAGAACTCTTGATTTGTACCTTACATTTCACATTTTTATCAAATTTTTATTTTTATTATGTAAAGCAATCACATGTCTGATTAAGTGTTGGATATGAAATATATATCTTTACCTTTTTCTGTGAAACTGAGCTCCTGAAACTCTGATATTCCTGAGATTTCTGTATTTCACTCATTTTTCTGTGATGATCATTTCATTGTTACTAACTAAATGGAAGACAGCTGTACTGCAAATTAAAAATATATATCAATTTGATTCAACTGTTAATTTAAGTATCAATATTCAACGCGTTACTTAATCTATTTTTTAAAGAAGCAGTGGAGCAATGGATAGGGAGTTGACCATTCATGTCAGAGTTCATGAACTTCACCCCAGACTAATAGGATAAACCACACTCACTACTGGTTCTACACAGGAAACAGATTTGAGAATGATTTACAAAGGCTCTGAAATAACTTTGCAATCAAGCTAAAACAAAAGTTGTCAGAAGACAACAAAGCTTGTCTATGGGATAAAACTCACTACCCATGTAAAGATTGATATTGGAGGCAAACACCAAAATGCAACTAAACGCAAAAGTTTAACCTGGGTGTCTACAGACGATGCCACTGCCGGGTCATGGCAATAGCTCTCCTGGACATTCGTCCCAGCTAGCTTATAAATTAGCATATATTACTAGTATGACCCTGTGCACAAATGTCTCAATATGCAGTGGCTTTTTTGGCCATTTTTATAGCATTTTATTAGGTGTTATTTCAAATCCTGTCAAGTGGTTTACAAGATATGGAATGAACAAGAAATAATATTCTGGAGTATTGTACAGGACTTATTCTGACGAGAAACTTGTGGAAATATGACCATGACAGCAAATCATATAATGTACGATCGATTTCATAAGATGCTAGAGGCATAGCTGTCTTTAGGTTATGTAAGCCCTGGCCTGCACCTCTCTCAGAAAAAAAAACAAAATGGGATTATGGGATAGGCCTAATTCATAAAATGAACAAGCGACAAATGCACAGGGCCAACAATTGTATCGACAACCCAGAAGTTTACTAGAGGGTTGCCCTATACAACGTCTTTTCATTGAGAGCTTGGTCCAGTGGTAGAGCACGGAACCCATGATCGGAGGGTCATGGGTTCGATCCTCCGTCATGGCCATGTGTGGTGTCCTTGAACAAGACACTTTTCCGCATATGCTTTGTACTGGTTCTAACCAGGAAGACTTCAAGCGTGATTTGCCTAAGTTGTAAGAACTTGTTTCACAACAGAAGTAAAATAAATAAGTTTAAGCAAAACTAACGTCTTTTCTAACCACCTCATTGATCGACAGACTCCTACTGAGCAATGATGCCTTTGTTGTACTAAATTTGATACTTTAAAGATACCATCAAGACTTGACATCTAGCAGGGTTTGGAGAGTGTGGTGGGCACACAACATTGTGATACCGACACCATTGACAGACACAACAACATTGTGATACCGACACCATTGACAGACACAACAACATTGTGATAGCGACGCCATAAACAGACACGCGAGAACATATTCTGGATACATATCCATGTATCAAACAGTTGTTGTGAACCCTGCTGACCATTCCTGTGACATCTGCCTTGTGCAGGAGGTCTTTTTCAAGCATGAGAAGGCTCAAAGTATACCTTCGTAACACCATGACTAGTGATAGACTTTCCTCGTTAGAAATATTGTATACTCATCTGGACATGGACATTGATGTCAACTTGATGATCAATGTGTTTTTCTACCATGACTGACATCATTGAAAAAACACCATTTGATAATTCTTATTGTAATAACTCATTAATGTGATTACTATAGCCATTACTGCTTGTAGATAGAAAACATGTATTTTACTTAATAATATAAACAGAGCCTTACAGTTTTGTTCTTTTATTACTGAATATATCAAACTCGTTTTCTAAAAAAAAAAAATAAAAACTTGCCAATCTCAGAGATCTGTTTTAATAATTTTTAGAATTTATCTCTTTAATACATTCAGTAACACCAATGAATTATATAAGCCCTTGGTAACACTATTTTTTTGTTGTGCATATAACCATGATAACAGTTACACATTCATCTGAACATGGACACTGACATCAACAGATTGTGAGTGGAGAAAATTTGTTTATTGTGTTTGATAATGCTACAAATAAATTTCTTTTTGTTGCATGTTAACACAGATTTTCTCAACTATAATTATGATCCATGAGAAATAGCTGTAAATATGTCTACAAATGCACCAAAAGCCACCATTTCAAGTCTTTATTTAAAAAACTGGGAAGTATGCCCAGACAACATTCAAATGCCCATAAAATCTGCACACTTAGTGCCCATACCTTACCCTCACAAGAAGGTGTTGCAGTATCAATAGATGATTAGATAAACCAGCTAAAACCCTGGATACTTTGGTTTAAACAGTTTATATAATTGTGGCGGGTCTGACTTGTTCATTCCATATATACACGATCATGTTCATTCTATATATACACGATCATGTTCATTCCACATATACACAGTCATGTTCATTCCATATATACACGATCATGTTCATTCTATATATACAAAATCATATTCATTCCATATATACACAGTCATGTTCATTCCATATATACACGATCATGTTCATTCCACATATACACAGTCATGTTCATTCCATATATACACGATCATGTTCATTCCACATATACACAGTCATGTTCATTCCAAATATACACGATCATGTTCATTCTATATATACAAAATCATGTTCATTCTATATATACACAGTCATGTTCATTCTATATAAACACGATAATGTTCATTCCATATATACACGATCATGTTCATTCCATATATACACGGTCATGTTCATTCCATATATACACGGTCATGTTCATTCCATAGATACACGGTCATGTTCATTCCATATATACACGATCATGTTCATTCCATAGATACACGGTCATGTTCATTCCATATATACATGGTCATGTTCATCCATAGATACACGGTCATGTTCATCCCATATATGCAAAGTCATGTTCATTGCAAATATACACGATCATTTTCATTTGATTTATACATCGTCAAGTTCATTCCATAGATACACTGTCATGTTCATTCAATATATGCACGGTCATGTTCATTCGATATATGCACGGCCATGTTCATTCCATATATGCATGGTCAAGTTCATTCCATATATGCACGGTCATGTTCATTCCATATATGCACGGTCATGTTCATTCCATATATGCACGGTCATGTTTATTCCATATATGCACAGTCATGTTCATTGCAAATATACACGATCATTTTCATTTGATTTATACATCGTCAAGTTCATTCCATAGATACACTGTCATGTTCATACAATATATGCACGGTCATGTTCATTCGATATATGCACGGCCATGTTCATTGCATATATGCACGGTCAAAATCATTCCATATATGCACGGTCATGTTTATTCCATATATGCATGATCATGTTCATTCCATATATGCACGGTCATGTTCATTCCATATATGCACCATCAACAACAGATACAATACAGCTACATGGGCACATCCTATTGAATACTTGAGTTACTACGATAATTGATCCTGGCTAGTGATTTGCAGGTCATGGCCAATTAATCACCATGTGTACACACAGCAATTAAAGATATATGTCTCGCTTTCGATCTGGAATAACTTTTGCTTTAGACTTTCCAGGTTTGTATGCACTATTCTGCACCATGTATCAAAAATATGTAAAAGTAGGAATTATAAACAAAACAAGATGGCTTACAATGGTGAGCAATATTAATTATATAATTAAACCTCTTGTTGGACAGGAAAATAGTGAGACCAGCACTAGAAAATCTATTCATATTATGAATCTCTTGGATGATTTGTTGGTCTCGCCTCCTCACCAACCCTACACTCAGACCTCGATAGCTCCCAAAACATTCTGATCTAATGGCAATGTCTTCTAATTGTATTTAAAGAAAACATGGGACATTGGACATTATTAAGAATAACAATGCATAACATGTGAGACTGCAACTGCAATATTGCCCCAAGCAGCAAAATAGAGCATCCTCCCCCTCAGCTTCCAAGTTTCAGTTTCACATTATCCAACCGATTTAAAACCATTTTACATACTTATCAAGCAGTCACTTTTAAGGTACAGTTATGTCATTATAACAAAAGCAAATTATTGCCGAAAAAAACAAACTTTTTTGTATAAGTACCTCCTGAACATATAATTGTTTACGTTTTCGATGGAAATTTGCGATATCAGGAAGTCGAGTCATTTGACGTTTTGCAACCTCTCGTACTTGATGAGAAAATATGAGAACGGAAACTGTACGTTTGGTTTCCTTTGATTCCAACGTTAACATCAAGTGCATTCCGAGTAGTTTCCTTGACAATATTGGACGCGTTAGTATAATTTCCCGCGAACTTTTAAAATTTATTGAGAAAGTTAGAGATTTTATTCACAATTCAGTCTTTTCGAGAAAAAGAACAGATGTAAATTGGAGCACATATTCAAACCATGCCTGAAATAGCCCCAAAAATAGCCGCAAAAGAAAGAGGTAGGCAGTCAATGCAATTAAGTATTTCAATATTGAGGTCCTCCCAGGGGTTATTACCATTTATTTTCAGAGATCTGGGGTACTTTCAGAGATCCAGGGATCAAAGGCCTAATTTTAGAGAATAAGGATACTGTCTTTGAAGTAAAAAAAATAAAAAAGTACCTAATTTTACCAATTTTATCAGAGACATATATATATATACAGTATACCTAATACCGCAATATACCTATTACCGCGAATGCCCGTATAAAAACAGTCTGGGAAGACATGCGCAAAGCTCAAACTTCCTTTAGTGTTGGCATTTGTTTGCATTTCGTATCGGCAACTGTTTATTTCTCAGCATACTTGAGTAACCTTATTACTGTTTATTATTGACACCATTCTTTACATGGTTGAAAAAAATTTAGACTCGCAGTATTAGGTATGACCAGTATAAACAAAGATAGGCAACTGGAGGCACTTGTTTAAATTTCAGGTGGCACATATGGCATTTTCTATTTTAGTTTAAACTTATTAATTTTGCTTCGATTGTGAAACAAGTTCTTACAACTTACACAAATCACGCTCAAAGTCTTCCTGGGTATAACCAGTACTAAGCAAATGTGGAAAAAATGTCTTGCCCAAGGACACCACACATAGTTGTGGCGGATGATCAAACCTAGGACCCTCCGAGCATGAGTTTGGTGCTCTACCACTAGGCCATGTGGCATTTTCTAAATCATGGAAACACAACTCCTCCAGAATCAAACAACATATTTTTGTGATTATGGTATCAAAGGAAAGGGCTTGATTGTAAATTTGGGAGATTGAAATTTGTTCTTTTTTTAATCTAAAGAAATGAAGAATTTTTCCGCTCAATGTTATTTTTTGTGATCATTTTCTCTTTTTAGCCCATTTTTAAAGTAGGAAATAAGAAGAACGACTTTAAATATTGATATAAAACTTTCGCCACCGATGGAAAACTTAATTCTTCATCTTTCTACATAAATATTTCTACTTTATTGTGTGTTGTTTGAACGTATTTGTTAAATCAAGACTACTGAACCATTTTTAATTTTAAAAGAAATTGTTAAATTTAAACATTCTCTTATAATTTAAATTCAGAAGAAAAATATTACATAATTGATAATTGGAATTAGTCATCATTTTTAGCAGTTTTACTTTGGTAACAAAATTATTTAATTCAAACAAGATTCGAAGGTTATTAAAGAAATACTAAAAATGCTGTGTACATTATATTGCTATTAGCCTGCTAGTCTCTGTAATTAAGTCACTGATTTTATGTATAATTTCTATACTTGATCATAATTTACTTTTAAAATGAGATGTTGACTGTTTGAAACAGCTTTTGACAGCTTTGAAGGTTTCTGGCAATGTGTTAGTTTTAGACCATGTCCAACTTCATTCCATAATCGTATGTACTCAAAATAAATTTTGAATGGTAATTCAGAACAAAGATATATTTACAGTTTTGATGCTTACAGGCAGAGTAGTGCAGTGGTTATCCGTGTTGATTTTGGAGCGTAAGGACTGGTGTTAAGTCTGTATCGGCTTCTAACTTTTTTATTTATTAGATCTTGTTTATACAATATAGTCATTTATTTATGTTATATGTATTGCCTTTTGCAAATTAACCGTTCAGATGTTCAAACAAAGATTTTTGTCCTTTTCTCGATCTCTTCTTTGGCTCTACTTGCCAAAGGCCAGCAGGTCTTATGTCGTGGTAAGTTGTCCGTAGTCCGTCGTCTGTCGTCCTTTCGTAAGCTTTTTTCTTGTAGACGCGATAGCACCGCCTCATTTTTCAACGAGTCTTAACCAAAATATATAATCACAACATCTCGGACAAGTTCTTGAACCACAATGTTCGATACCACAGGGCTTACAAGCACATGTTTAAGGAAACTTAAAAAAAACAACCTTTCTATAAAATTTCAAGTCATAGACCTTAGATATTTGACATGAAGCATTATTACTATGGGGGTCTTCTGAAAAGGTTGTAGAAGTCGGGATCAAATTTGCACATTTCACCTGAAGATGTGTCCTCTCTAGTGAAGTCAAACACGACTTCATTGAACTTTATGACGAGGATCACATACATATTCAAACAGCCTTTGTCAAGACGTTTGACATACAAAGACAAGAGATGTGGAGGGTAAGCCTGATCTGCCTGCAGAAAGCACAAAGGAAAGAAGCAGTGCAAGGATTTTGCTTATTATGATGATGTTTAAATAATAATAGAGAAGACTATAGTAGATGTTTTACTTAAGGGAACACTATGTTAGGGAACTATGTTTAAAACTTTTGGAGACCTAGGGAACAGTGGAAATACTTTTAGAGATCTGGAAAACATGGACAAAATATACTTTTGGGGAACTTTGACAAATACATTTGGAAGTCTTGGAAAAATAGGCATTACTTTAAGAGATCCAGGGAACAGGGACCCCCCCCCCCCCCCCCCCCCCCCACACACACACACACCTACTTATGGCCTCTAACAGCTGGCCACAGAATCAGTGGCTGCATTCACTTGGATATAACCTCATCTAGAATTGAATCCTAGTCCCTTATGTCTAGTCAGAGACATAATACACATGTCTCTGGTCTAGTATACAGTGTTTGGGATAAAACTTACCCGAAGCTATCTGATGGTCATTCCTACCAAGATTTATCTATCAGGAGAAACTGGCTCATTGATAAGAGTTTTAAAACTACCATTGTGACCTTAGTAGAAGAGAATTAAAGCTCATTAAACTTCTAAAATGCACACTTTTTGACAATAACAAAAATGATTGTAATTAAATGTGTTGATAGTTTTGCTAAAACAATTCCTGTAGACCCCCTAGTGATTGTTTTTAAAAAAGCGAGAAAATAAATAACCTCGATCGAAATGTGTATTACGTAGACAAGCGGACCAAGCTTTTAACTTTTGTTTACATTTTTGTACATCTGTAATGACTAGGTTGCTATCCGACTGTACCTCCACCAGTGTTCTGAAGTACACAAATGTATACTGCAGTGGTAGTATGTGGATAAAGACCGTTATATAAGGGGTTCATTAAAAAGACTCAAAAAGTTATGGCTTCACTAATATTATGTATCATTATTGGGTTTTCTTTTTTAAAAAAAATATATATATATATATCTATTGATGTCTGCAATAAAACTGTTTTGAAGGTAGTATATACATTATACCTAATACTGCGATATACCTATTACAGCGAATGCCCGTATAAAAACAATCTGGGAAGACATGTGCAATGTCCAACTTCCGTTAGCGTCGGCATTTGTTTGCATTTCGTATCAGCAACTGTTTATTACTCAGCATACTTGAGTAATCTTATAACTGTTTATTATTGATGCCATTCTTTACATGGTTGGAAAAAAAATCACCTCGCGCTATTAGGTATGACCAGTATGTGTATTATAACTATTTATACTCACTGAAAAACAATGAGTAAAGAATATTAGTTTGGTCTAGTAATTCATGCTCAGGATCCTCCCTTGCATGTACGCGTGATACTATCACACACACTTTTACGTCAGAAAATCACTTTATCGCAGACAATATTGAGAAGCTACCAAGGGCGGTTTGTTTAGTACAGTTATTAAAAAAGTAATTTTATATAAACGATCCATCGCTTACATGCAATAAATTAGCTTAAGTGGGTTCCAGTTCATTAATACACTGATGGAAATAAAAGGGATGTTCTTAAAAACTTTTAACCACATCCCCTACAAATCCCCATACTATGTTTCTCTCTGAAGTGAATTGCTAATATATTACCGACCAACGTGTTTCCGAACAAGCTTCCTTACTCTCTATTTCGACTGAAGGTGTTTATCGGAAAGAGACGAACATTAATTTGTAAACAAAACCCGTTCTTAATAATGTACTAATAATGTGCTTTATATTTATTTTTTTGTTTGCAAAGTTTCTCAGTGATAAAACATGTATTCTATCATCAAGAAGAGTAAAACTGACTTAAATTGAATTTTGAAACAACTGTTTGGGAAATTTAATGAGCCTTTAACCATGCTTTTTTCTATGTTGTTTCAAGGCAAATTTTTTTATTTGTCAGTCGTTATAAAATCCCTTGTATATCTCATACCGTGATATATCTATTACCAAGAATGCCCATATAATAACAATATTCCAGACATTTGCAAAGCTCAAACTTCCGTTACCATCGGTATTTGTTTACATTTCGTACCGGCAACTGTTAATTACTCAGCACACTTAAATAACTTTACTACTGTTTATTATTGATGCCATTATTTACATGGATGACAAAGTTTTAGACTCGCCGTAATAGGTATAACCAGTATACTTGGTTCGTAATTGTAGTCTGACCTGTGACTTATTTCTTATACCTGATACCGCGATATATGTGTTACCTTGAAAGTCCATATAATAACATCATCTCACACATGCGCACTTAGAATTTCATACATGGGGACAGTGTGACAGTTAAAATTGATGAATGGACTTACGATACTAAATACTAGTAAGATTTCTCGGAGAGGGGTCAACATTTTTGTGCCCTCGTTTTAGCAAAACTAGAATCAGTGTAAAAAATTCTTATGTATACAAACTCACTGTTTATGTTGATTTAAATCTTTAATTATATTTTCATTCAGGACTTGCTTAATTATATTTGAAAGCTTAATCCAGTACCAGTAATTTCCTGATGATACGATTTCTAGCCATCTTAATGGCCAATTCATGCCAATATGTATACTAGGAAAAGTTTAACATTTTCAAATGTATATTTGCAAGAAATAACTTTTAGAAGGATTATTTAGGACAATAAAGTAACTTTATTACTGTTTGTTAATGATGTCATCATTTACATGGTCGATCAAGTTTTAAACTCGCGGTAATAGGTATAACCAGTATAATTGTTGATATGTCTCTGGTCTGACGTAACAGACCTAGCTGCTATATTTTGGACATTTTTCAAATCATCCTGGAGATCTCAGGATACTTTAAAACTTGAACACCAAAGGTCCTGATGATATGCCTTCGAACATACATTACTATTGTGTGTATTTCATTTAAGATCACTTATAATGGTCACCCCTAAGTATTTGAGAGAGTTAAAATTCTCCAGCAGTGTGAAAAAGGAGCAGAACACCTCTTCTTTCTAGATAACCTCTTTGTATAACATTTCTTTGACTAAAACCTCATGCCACATTTATGAGCTTATACACCTAATCTATCAATACTTTCTAGAAACCTGTTTCTATCCACTTCACGATTTATTGACCTTGACACACACAGTCATCCACAAAAAAATGAATAGGCAAATCTACTGCCTAAAATTGTACCCTGAGTGAGGCACATCTGAGTATACCTTTTCACAAGGACTTACACAGAAGGATAGGAAACATGCATTTCTCTACTAAATAATGATAAAATTAATAAATTCTGAATTTAATCATTTAAGTTTCATAGGCAACTGATTTCATTTTCATAAAATATAATGTGTATGTATTTAAACCTTAGAATGTTGTTTTATAAAGTTTTAAACTGGCAAAATTCATGATCTTAATTTATAGTATTGCAGTATGAAGTAAAATTTCAAATAATTTCCTTGATATTTTAGTTGCAGTATACAAATTTTATAATCACAAGTACGTCAACAATTTTAAATACAATTTGCTGGAAATGGTCTCGTTTTGTAGAGTAGTCCAATGTACAAAGAAAGAATTTTGATTTGTATTTCCGTAATGAATGGAAATAAGAATATTTGAAAACAAGATTTTGCATAAATATGCAAGCATTCATAACATCTCAACCAGTTGCTTTTCCTTCTTTGTTTTACCCAATCTGATTTGGTGCCATTTATCAGTACACAATACACGTTGCTGCCTGCATAGTCAGATAACCACAGGTGTCAATTCCAATACTCTCCATCCACCATCAGTGGGATATAACGCTAGCTCAGCATCATTTTATTTGAACAGAACAACAAAATACAGCCAACGTTAACAACGTCTTATCAAAATAACATTTGCATGAAACCAGCATTGTGATTGGATAACATTCCCATGATGAAATTGTGAAGGAACCAATCATATGGTTGCATCGTGTCTTGATAGAAACAATGCAAAGCTAGCATAATATCCCACAGGAGATAAATGGAGAGTATCAGAATGGATTACGTGTTGGCATTTGACGATGTGCTGCCGGTAAAAAAGTCAACTTATTTCAACGTCTCTCCTACAATGCTGTACCTAAATACCTTGCTTTTCAGTAACTTATGAGAGGGGTATCAAAAGTTGCTATCAAGAGAACAGTAGCATTATTTAATGGGGCAAAGAAAAAACATGAAATATGTACCAGTTGAACAGTCTCTTCAGTGGTACATTGTGTATAAAAATCACTTTTCATATTCAGTTGAATATTTTTTTCAAAAATCACCAGTATATATATATATATATATATATATATATATATATATATATATGTAAAATAAAATAATTTTATTAACATTGGCATAATATTTGAACAGTTAAACATGTTAAAGCTACATATAAAGCTTTTGAACAGACAACAACTATAATTTGCAATACATAATTTGGATGGATCTAGAAGGCAGATATAAATATTAAATATGTGGAGTGGATGGACTGTCCATTTTATTATGCACCTGCTTGTAAACAATCCCACTCCCAGCCCCATAAGGGCTCATAGGCTGGGACATATGGGGACTTAAACCGTTCTCTCTTCTGAGTCCAATACCCATACATGATACCCTACACACAACAGTAACAAACATGAAAATAACTCAGCATATTAGATACCCCATGCTACATCAGACTACATTGAATGGACAGTACGGCAGTGAAAATTATAAATATATCTAGATCTATCTACATGAAGCAAATATGAAATTCAAATGGCCCTGGCAGTATGTTTGCAGATCCTTAATTTGCTTATGTTTTGTATATCTGTATGATATTAAAAATTCCAAGGAAAATTAATTTGTACGTTTTAAGAATTTTTATTCATATTTTCAGAACTTTTGTTATATCAGTAGTTTTATATAAAAAAAAGTGTAAACAATTTCATAAAAATGGATTTTAATTAATATCTCCATGTGGTAAATGGATAGATTGATGTGATGCATGGACATGAGTAAAATTCAAATTTGGCATTGTTGCATGATCATTTGCTCCGTCTTTCCACACTCTGTGATAGAGTGGAACTCATTACCAGTACATGTTGTCAGTGCTGATGCCGTCATTGGCTTCAAATTAGCACTGGATCCATTACCTAACATTTTTCAGACAGTAAAACACTTTTTTATCTTTTAAAGATCTGTATAGTGCATCGCCCAGTGGTAGAGCACGGAACGCATGATCTGAGGGTTGTGGGTTTGATCTTCCCCACAGTTAAGTGCGGTGCCATTGAGCAAGACACTTTTTCCACTTTTGCTTAGTACTGGTTCTACCCAGAAGGATTTGTCTAAGTTGTAACAACATGTTTTACAATTGAAATAAAATACATAAGTTAAAACGAATTATCTTTTAACACATCACTTAGGGCTGGTTTTTCACCTTATACATAGTAAATTTTGTCATCTTATCATATTGCCAAGTTTTTTGTGGGTGGACTGTGTAGGTATGAGGCCTGAAAATCGGTTGAGGCTTGGAAATCCTTCAACTAACACACACATCACCTTTGTAGCCAACTTTTGATGGTTAGCCATTTTTAGAGAATAAAAGAAGACTGATTGCCTGGAAATGTAAAGGGTTGGAATTCAACCTGCATAAGTACCAACATCCTCAGCTTCTCCAGGTCATCCAACCCTAGATCTAAGGGCCCGTTGAAGATATGAACAAAGCACTCGTCCGAGCCTTTTTTTTGTAGCTCTTAACTGAAACACTCGGGTGGGATTTCTAGTGTCATTACCATTCAGCATATAGAGGCTCTTACATGAGTGCTTATTTATCATTAAATTTATTAAAAAAGTATATGCCGAGGATTATATATATCATTTCCAAACGAGTTTAATAAATTTAATAATAAATGAGCGTGAATGTTAGATTCGTTTTATCACATACTACAGTAACTCAGGAAAAAATAACATTTATCATTTATTCAAAAGATCACCTTTACAAGGAATGAGAAAAATTTGTGCATATTTGTTTCTGCGAGTCATCATATGACGTAACATCTCAAAATAATGTCATTTAACCATGACAAATCGACATCATTTATATATCCAGGCAAATCGGAAAGTACTTAGGTAATTTACATATGAGAGCCATCAGTTATACGGAAAACACCAAGTGATGAGTCTGAAGAGATATTACACTAGGTTAATATAAAAAAATATGTCATGGGTTTATTACACTCCTGCACCGTGAATTATTGATAATTTTTTTTTTTATTTTATTCAGGACCAGGTCCTGGAAGATATTTTCTTCCATCAACTGTTGGTTTTGACCAGCATGATGCCACAAAGAAGTTGGAGCCAGCTTATTCATTTGGAAGAAGACTCATACACAAACACAAAAGTAAGTTATTGTGAAATTCTAAAATGGCCTTACTACAGTGATTGTTCTTTGATTTTAAACGAACCTGTTTAAAGAAATGAAATGAACCTAGGTGTAAAGAAATGTAAATGAACCTAGGTGTAAAGAAATGTAAATAAACCTAGGTGAAAAGAAATGTCAATGAACCTAGGTGTAAAGAAATGTAAATGAACCAAGGTGTAAAGAAATGGTGTAAAGAAATGAAAATGAACCTAGGTGTAAAGAAAAGTGAATGAAACTAAGTGTAAAGAAATGTAAATAAACGTAGGTGTAAAGAAATGTAAATGAACCTAGGTGAAAAGAAATGTAAATGAACCTAGGTGTAAAGAAATGTAAATGAACCAAGGTGTAAAGAAATGGTGTAACAAATGAAAATGAACCTAGGTGTAAAGAAATGTGAATGAAACTAGGTGTAAAGAAATGTAAATAAACGTAGGTGTAAAGAAATGTAAATGAACCTAGGTGAAAAGAAATGTAAATGAACCTAAATGTAAAGAGATGTGAATGAACCTATGTGTAAAGAGATTGTAAATGAACCTAGGTGTAAAGAAATGTGAATGAACCTAGGTGTAAAGAAATGTAAATGAACCTAGGTGTAAAGAAATGTAAATGAATATAGGTGTAAAGAAATGTAAATGAACCTAAGTGAAAAGAAATGTAAATGACCCAATATGTAGAGACATGTGAATGAACCTACGTGTAAAGAGATGTGAATGAACCTACGTGTAAAGAGATGTAAATGAACCTACGTGTAAAGAAATGTGAATGAAACTAGGTGTAAAGAAATGTAAATGAACGTAAGTGTAAAGAAATGTAAATGAACCTAAGTGAAAAGAAATGTGAATGAACCTATGTGTAAAGAGATATAAATGAACCTAGGTATAAAGAAATGTGAATGAACCTATGTGTAAAGAGATGTAAATGAACCAAGGTGTAAAGAAATGTAAATGAATGTAGTTCTAAAGAAATGTAAATGAACCTAGGTGTAAAGAAATGTAAATGAACCTAGGTGTAAACAAATGTAAATGAACGAAAGTGTAAAGAAATGTGAAGGAAACTAGGTGAAAAGAAATGTGAATGAACGTAGGTGTAAAGAAATGTAAATGAAAGTAAGTGTAAAGAAATGTAAATGAACCTAGGTGTAAAGAAATGTAAATGTACCTAGGTGTAAAGAAATGTGAATGAACCTCAGGTGTAAAGAAATGTAAATGAACATAGGTGTAAAGAAATGGTGTAAAGAAATGTAAATGAACCCTAGGTGTAAAACAATGTAAATGAACCTAAGTGAAAAAGAAATGTAAATGAACCAAGATGTAGAGACATGCGAATGAACCTACGTGTAAAGAGATGTAAATGAACCTACGTGTAAAGAAATGTGAATGAACCTAGGTGTAAAGAATGTAATGAACGTAGGTGTAAAGAAATGTAAATGAACCTAGGTGAAAAGAAATGTGAATGAACCTATGTGTAAAGAGATATAAATGAACCTAGGTATAAAGGAAATGTGAATGAACCTATGGTGTAAAGAGATGTAAATGAACCTAGGTGTAAAGAAATGTAAATGATCCTAGGTGTAAAGAATGTGAATGAAACTAGGTGTAAAGAAATGTAAATAATCTAGGTGAAAAGAAATGTAAATGAACCTAGATGTAAAGAAATGTGAATGAACCTATGTGTAAAGAGATGTAAATGAACCTAGGTGTAAAAAATGTAAATGAATGTAATTCTAAAGAAATGTAAATGAACCTATGTGTAAAGAAATGTAAATGAACGAAAGTGTAAAGAAATGTAAATGAACGAAGTGTAAAGAAATGTGAATGAAACTAGGTGAAAAGAAATGTAAATGAACGTAGGTGTAAAGAAATGTAAATGAACGTTGGTGTAAAGACATGTGAAGTAAACTAGGTGAAAACAAATGTGAAGGAAACTAGGTGAAAAGAAATGTAAATGAATGTAGGTGGAAAGAAATGTAAAGGAAACTAGGTGAAAAGAAATGTGAAGGAAACTAGGTGAAAAGAAATGTAAACAAACATAGGTGTAAAGAAATGTGAAGCAAACTAGGTGAAAAAGAAATGTGAAGGAAACTAGGTGAAAAGAAATGTGAATGAACCTATGTGTAAAGAGATATAAATGAACCTAGGTATAAAGAAATGTGAATGAACCTAGGTGTAAAGAGATGAAAATGAACCTAGGTGTAAAGAAATGTAAATGATCCTAGGTGTAAAGAAATGTAAATGAACCTAGGTGTAAAGAAATGTGAATGAAACTAGGTGTAAAGAAATGTAAATGAATCTAGGTGAAAAGAAATGTAAATGAACATAGATGTAAAGAAATGTGAATGAACCTATGTGTAAAGAGATGTAAATGAACCTAGGTGTAAAGAAATGTAAATGAATGTAATTCTAAAGAAATGTAAATGAACCTAGGTGTAAAGAAATGTAAATGAACCTAGATGTAAAGAAATGTAAATGAACGAAAGTGTAAAGAAATGTGAATGAAACTAGGTGAAAAGAAATGTAAATGAACGTAGGTGTAAAGAATGTAAATGAAAGTAAGTGTAAAGAAATGTAAATGAACGTAGGTGTAAAGAAATGTGAAGTAAACTAGGTGAAAACAAAAGTGAAGGAAACTAGGTGAAAAGAAATGTAAATGAACGTAGGTGGAAAGAAATGTAAAGGAAACTAGGTGAAAGGAAATGTGCAGGAAAGTAGGTGAAAAGAAATGTAAACAAACATAGGTGTAAAGAAATGTGAAGCAAACTAGGTGAAAAGAAATGTGAAGGAAACTAGGTGAAAGAAATGTAAATGAACGTAAGTGTAAAGAATGTGAAGGAAACTAGGTGAAAAGAAATGTGAAGGAAACTTAGTGAAAGAAATGTAATTGAACGTAGGTGTAAAGAAATGTGAAGGAAACTAGGTGAAAACAAATGCGAAGGAAACTAGGTGAAAACAAATGTAAATGAATGTAGGTGTAAAGAAATTTGAACGGAAACTTGGTGAAAGAAATTTGAAGGAACGTAGGTGTAAAGAAATGTAAATGAATGTAGGTGTAAAGAAATGTGAATGAACGTAGGTGTAAAGAAATGTAAATGAATGTAGGTGTAAAGAAATGTGAAGGAACGTAGGTGTAAAGAAATGTAAATGAACGTAGGTGTAAAGAAATATAAATGAACGTAGGTGAAAAGAAATGTAAATGAACGCAGGTGTAAAGAAATGTGAAGGAAACTAGGTGAAAAGAAATGTGAAGGAACGTAGGTGTAAAGAAATGTAAATGAATGTAGGTGTAAAGAAATGGTGAATGAACGTAGGTATAAAGAAATGTAAATGAATGTAGGTGTAAAGAAATGTGAAGGAACATAGGTGTAAAGAAATGTAAATGAACCTAGGTGTAAAGAAATGTAAATGAATGTAGGTGTAAAGAAATGTAAATGTACGTAGGTGTAAAGAAATGTGAAGGAACATAGGTGTAAAGAAATGTAAATGAACGTAGGTGTAAAGAAATGTAAATGAATGTAGGTGTAAAGAAATGTAAATGAATGTAGGTGTAAAGAAATGTGAATGACGTAGGTATAAAGAAATGTAAATGAATGTAGGTGTAAAGAAATGTGAAGGAACATAGGTGTAAAGAAATGTAAATGAACGTAGGTGTAAAGAAATGTAAATGAACGTAGGTGTAAAGAAATATGAAGGAAACCTGTATTAAGAAACATAGATCCAATTCTTTTAGGAATCCATTGTAAATGAACCTAAAAAGATATTTAATGTAAATGAACATGTATAACGAAATGTAATTTATGAACCTGTACAAATTAACCCATTTTGTCGTTATTTTGTGGTGTTCAGCATCGCTTTTCAACAATTTTTCAATCATATCACAACGGGGTCTACTTGACTGTATGTTGATACGGGTGCCATGAATCCTCCATAAGCAAACACCAACCTTTAATAAGCACAACTTTTGCACTTCTTGTGATTAGCAGCTTTAGACAATCTGAGCCAAGTTTGACTATAAATAATTATGTCCCATTCCGTTTTCATTTGTATATTAGAAGCAAGAGTTCAATTTTTTTTTTGTTCTTTACTTTTCAATTCCATAGAACTTTACAATGTGATATATCAGAATGTGTATTTAACAGCGTGCTAAATTGTAGCAATTATCGGAATTAATGGAGTATATTCATAGGAAAAAATCTCTTATTCACATTTGAATGTCAGGTATGGTGCATATATTAGTAATAAATGAATTTATACAAACCTATATGTATTAATTGCAAAGATAGTTATTTTAAGATTTCTGTAATTTCTTTATAAATCAGTTTGCCTTTGGGTTGTTAATAACATTTAGTTGAATTACTAATATAACTGTGTGATTTTTTGTAACCCACTTAGTTCAAGGAAATAAACATGTATATGTTATGTCACTTAGTTATTGAATTATTTTTTAGAGGACAGTCCCGGACCAGCATATTTCATCAATCCAATCATTACACGCCATGGTCGAGATGGAACACCCTCCTACTCCATGCTGTCACGCCAGTCAGATCAAAGTAAGTGAATGTTTGTTTCATCTGTCACTATATTGTTTCAACACCAGTTAGATAGAACTTAGTTAAGTATTACTTGTTTGCCATGTCGGATCAGAGTTAATCACTAATTTCACCAAAATCAGATCAGAATTAGTCACTAATGTCACCCAAGTCTGATCAGAGTTTAGTCACTATCTGTTGCCCAAGTCAGATCAGAGTAAGTCACTAATGTCACCCAAGTCAGATAAGAGTTAGTCACTATCTGTTGCCAAAGTCAGATCAGAGTAAGTCACTAATGTCACCCAAGTCAGATAAGAGTTAGTCACTATCTGTTGCCAAAGTCAGATTAGAGTAAGTCACTTATGTCACCCAAGTCAGATCAGAGTGTCACTATCTGTTGCCCAAGTCAGATCAGAGTAAGTTACCTTCTGTTGCCCAAGTCAGATCAGAGTGTCACTATCTGTTGCTCAAGTCAGATCAGAGTAAGTTACTTCTGTTGCCAAAGTCAGATCAGAGTGTCACTATCTGTTGCCCAAGTCAGATCAGAGTAGTTACTTTCTGTTGCCCAAGTCAGATCAGAGTAAGTTACTTTCTGTTGCCAAAGTCAGATCAGAGTAAGTCACTATCTGTTGCCCAAGTCAGATCAGAGTAAGTTACTTTCTGTTGCCCAAGTCAGATAAGAGTTAGTCACTATTTCTTGCCAATGTCAGATCAGAGTAAGTCAATATTTGTTGCCAATGTCAGATCAGAGTAAGTCAATATTTATTACCCATAATGTCCAACATTTTTCAATCCGAGTTCGAATCCCATGACAAGAATTATACTTTTTTGTTCATTTTCCAAGCATCACTTTTTTTCCTACAGTGCTCCATAAACAGTTTCTCGTATTCATAAAATTAGGTTCCAACAATGATATAATCATTTACCTACATACCCAAGATGAAAAGATGAAAATGTTGGGTAGGTAAAGGACAAACAAACAATATTTTAATTCAGACCCAAATCATGCTCTGACAAAGTCTCTCTCCGGAAGCATCAGTTAAATAGTTTGATTTCTCCATACCGTGAAGAGAACATACAGTAAAGTATGAAGTCGCTGTTCTGAGCGTAGCTTGGATATTTAGAACCAATACAAACATGCTGGTAAAGTGCTTTAATCAAAGACACCATACACAGTTGTGAATCCTGTGTTCTCTCTTCTGCCATGGAACCACCAGACCATGTATAGTGTAACAAATAAATGCATGTCTCTGATGTCTATTTATTATTTAATGATATCAAATAGTAATTAATGCTTTTTTACTACATATCTAACAAATTGAACATCTCGTAAGATTTTAACACAGATTATACAAGCACTTTTTATCTATATAGACTTTAATATTTTGACTCTGATGTAGAAAACCACCATTCAAAATCAGTAACCACTAGCATAACAAGTTTTGATTCAGCACACCTGTGCAGTTCCATGTTGTTCACTTTTTTTACTGATTTCTACTAATGTAATTTCGCTAGAAAATAAAATTTCAATGACTTGTATTTAATAAAGATGTATTTAATAACATGTATAACTGATGAATGTTCATATTATCATATAACTTTGCAGCAAAGAAATATATTTAATAGCAATAACCATAGAAAAATGAATATGAAAAAGCAATACCCATAGATCAATGAATATGAAATAGCAATAACCATAGATCAATGAATATTAAATAGCAATAACCATAGATCGACGAATATGAAATAGCAATTACCATAGATCAACGAATATGAAATAGCAATACCCATAGATCAACGAATATGAAACAGCAATTACCATAGATCAACGAATATGAAATAGCAATTACCATAGATCAAACGAATATAAACTAGCAATTACCATAGATCAACGAATATGAAATGGCAATTACCATAGATCAACAAATATGAAATAGCAATAACCATAGATCCAATGAATATGAAATAGCAATTACCATAGATCAACGAATATGAAATAGCAATTACCATAGATCAACGAATATGAAATAGCAATAACCATAGCTCAATGAATATGAAATAGCAATACCCATAGATCAATGAATTAAAAAAAATAATACCCATAGATCAATGAATATGAAATAGCAATAACCATAGATCAATGAATATGAAATAGCAATAACCATAGGTCACTGAATATGAAATAGCAATAACCACAGATCAACAATATGAAATAGCAATAACCATAGATTCAATGAATATGAAATAGCAATAACCATAGATCAATGAATATAAAATAGCAATAAACATAGATCAATGAATATAAAATGGCAATTACCATAGATCAATGAATATGAAATAGTGTGGGTTATTTTCTGTATATGGTTTACTACCGTATTCAGTTTTATTGTTTACTGGTAAGTAAATCTTTCCATTTAAGTTTAATTTAAAATCAATTAATAATATATTTTCACTCAAAATCCATAAATATATTCATAAAATATTGCTAAAAAAATGTTTTCATGATAAACAAATTTTATAAATTTTCATTAAAATTTGTTGGATTTACTGGATTACCTCCCTTGTTGATTGCCTGTTAACAGACGGTACAATTTTAAAAGTAAAATAAAGATTGCATTCCGATTCTGTAAAAAAAAATTTAAAATAGACTGTTTTTCTCCTAATTCATATGTTTTAATAAAATATATTTGTTGAGTTTTCTGGGGATATGGAAATTCATCTTTTTTTCATGGCTATAAAAAATTCAATCATTTTCAACAACTTATTTGTAATATTCACTAGAGAAATTTGTCTTTCTCTTGATACAAAATTTGGCTAGATGACATTCCTGCACTCTGAATTCAGTAACTAAACCAATTTCATTGGTATTTTTGTTTTAATACTTAGTTTGTAAACGATTTAAAATACTGTATGACATAATAATAACGTCATTTCGTCATTTTCTTCACATTTGCAGAGAGTTTCAACACCCCATCGCCTGACCGCTACTTTCCCGAGTTTGTACATCCACAAGGTGAACGTATAGCACCTCGCTACTCTGTTGGATTCAGGACACGCCATCGCAAATGTGACCAGGATCCTGCTCCAAACAAATACATGCTACCCACAGTGATGGGACCCAACCAACCCAACAAGAACTCTGCGTCTTCTTACTCTATGACAGGTAATGAAATATTGATCAATTTACCATGTTCTGACATTTGCAAATTCATTCATAAAAATAATTTATTTATGGATGAAATGTATTCCATACATGGAGATATTTCATGTTTATCTATTGTGTTATATAATGCAGATGATCATGGTTGTATGTCAGCTCCATTAAATGTCCATAGACATAGTTAAAATAAAGTTGGATTAATTGTGATAACCATGTCTTTTATATAAGTTTGGTAGCTGAATTGTTTAAAAAAGAGTTGCCTATAAATTTATGTCCAAGAAATGACCAACTATAAGGCGGTCCTTAAAAAAAAATTGTTTGTCATTCTCCTACCTACTAATTTTAAATTGCAGCTACCCAAACTTTTTTACTGCTTTTCAAAGCATTTAATTTGTTTCTTCATGATTTCTGTCCATTTTTCTTTAAAATGAGCAGTATGCAAAATTAAAATCTGGCAAAAAAATAAGCTATCTACCTACCCACATGAAAAATACTGGGTTGGAGCACAGCAAACAAGCATTTTTTTAAGGATGTCCTAATGTAGTGTGACTGAGAATGAGAGGTGGTGGGTTGAGAATATGTCTTTATGGTAAACAATCATCTAGTTATTTAACATTATATACTAAATATATCAGACTTGTAGGTGCTGCTTCTTTAAAAGAGGCAAGGTATGCAGCATTGAAGAAGTATTGTTTATTGATTACATAATTTACATTTAATTCAACATCAATTTTTTTTGGTCATCTTTATCATCATGTGATATAAGCCATTTTTTCATACCCCATTATTTGTATTTCCAGGTAGATCACATGTTGGCTGCTATCTTGAGGACCTGGCCAAGGCTCCAGGACCAGGTCACACCCAAAAGGTGCACCCAGATATTTACATGATGAAGGCACCCCACTACTCCCTTGGATCCCGAAACTACATGCCTGGAGACAGTGTTCTAAAGCCAGGCCCAGGAGCCCATCACCCAGAAAATGTGAAAATCAACAGACCAATGGCACCTCATTATTCTCTCGGAATCCGACACACTGAGTTTGTCAGCCCATTGATACCATGCTTTTTTGACTGATTATTTTATTACATTTAACCCCTACCAAACTATTGTGCAATAATTGTTATATATGCTGAATAATTTTATGATATATGTTCTGTCATTTTGATACTTATTTATTTGTATTCATAATTAAATTACATTCATGAACATAAACTGATACTTCTTTTGACTGGATCCACATTTCACGTATACTGAACAGAACAGCTAACCTGCCACCTGACATTTTATGTACCTGACATTTTATGTATTAATCTGAAAAAAAAACAAATGTCATAGCAATTTCCCTGAAATTTGAACTTGAATAAGAAAGAGCGTTTAGGCTATGTGAAATCAATACATAATTGTCTGTATAAAAAATTTAATAACAATAACTCAATATTTTGATGAAGATATTGAAATACAATAACGGCAGGTTAGCTGTTTTGCTTAGTATATTATTGTAGCTTTTCTAATCAGACACACAGCACTCTTAAAAGGAGCATATCAGGGGAAAATGCTATGATTGTCTCAGAAAATAATAGTATTTTTAAAATGGATAAAAAGCCTCTCGTTATCATTGATAAATAAAACCCAAATGGTTTGGTATTTGACATACGCACCAAAACATGACAAATTCATATTTAAATCGAATTGGTAAACTTGAAACGAAATCCCCATTTTAAAAATAGACAGCCCTTTAATCTGCTTGACAAACCTTTGCAATATCATACAGACTCTTTCAAAGACAAACAGTTTTAACTACGTGTAAACCTACGGATCAAACTGAAATCAGAATGAAAGCTTGTGACTCATTTAATACATCACAAAATATGTTGTAATTTTAAGCGGGAAATACATTTAATTAAGTCTAAGCTAGGCGTGTAGCTCAAGTTAGGAAATTCCATTTCAGTATATTATTTGGCATGTTTAAATAGATATCCTTTTGATGATATGGGGTCAGTTTGGGATATATATATATATAACTTTGCGCTTCACATTTTACTCAGCACAGTTTGAATTTTACTGACGTATTTCACTGAAAACACGGTATTTTTCTTATAAATTTCACAATTTGTGTTTTGTGAAGTATATGCGCGCCTTAAGGCGCACATCATAATTTGTGAACGTTTTCACAATTTTATTAATTTTTATTGTGATTTTTCCACACTTCCATGTTTTTATCATCGTAATCGTTTGACATCATAACATTATCATCATTCATATTTTCATTTTCATCCCCTGAAGAAGGAATAATATATATTCTGAAAGCGCTCGGGTTTTTGAAAATAATTTTAAAGAATTCAGTATTGTTTGGGTGTATTAATTAATTTTTAATAATTAATTTATTATCTCTCCCATATATATATAGATATATATGATCCAACAGGTTATAAATCTGTCCTTTATATAGCATGTGAGTATTCATGAATCCTTAATTGGATCCTACTCCTATAAAGCTATCAGTTCATATGTAGATTTGTCCACCCTGTCCAGATGTGTTGCATGTAATTCCAAAGTATATAAGTCATGGTTGACACCAAATCTATTGGTTTGGCAGAGACCTTGATACTGTATCTATGGTTTGCATTGTAGCTAGGCGCACTCGCCATAGTCTGGTCTGTACCTTTATGTCTTGGAACCTGTGTGGTTCCGGCTAAGAAGGGAATCACTGTCGATCTCTGCAGAGGGGTAGGAATCCTCCGGATGGGTGTCGTGTTCAATTTATCATTTTTTGTCATGTTCATTATTGTGGTTAATTTAACAACCTCTGTGTGGTTCCAGGGAGCCATGAGTGATGGCAAGAATAGAATCACTGTGGCTTATGCATGCCGTAAGAAGCAACAAATTGAGTAATATGATCATAGAATTTGCTGAACTCTGCAGTTCTGCAGGTATCAAGGTTAATTCTGCATATTCATTTGTTGATGTATTCTTTTTAATCTGTACGTTAATTTGTTGTTTTTGTACATGTAGAGTGAACCTGGAATTTTCCTTCCTGTTGGCTTCGAATAACCTATAATGTGTTGGTATGCTGTAAAACCCTATTCATTCATTCATTTATGTCTTGGTTATTCACAAAATATTATCTCCATATATATATATCATGCATTGTGAATGAGCATCTGAAAAGATCCCAAAAATCGTAAATTCTGTTGTTGTGAATTTAATCATCTCCCTTTATGAAATTAAATATATATGAATTCACTGTATCTATATGACCCAATGGGTTTATAAATCTGTCCTTTATATAGCATGTGAGTAGTCATGAATCCTTAACTGGATCCTACTCCTATAAAGCTATCATGTATGTAAATTTGTCCACCCTGTCAAGATGTGTTGCATGTAATTCCATAGTATATAAGTCGTGGTCGACACCAAATTTTATTGATTTGGCAGAGGCCTTGATATTGTATCTATGGTTTGCATTGTAGCTAGATGCACTCGCCCTGGTCAGTACCTTTATGTCTTGGTTATTCACAAATAATTATCTCCATATATATATATGTATGCATGATATATTGGAAAATAATGTTTTAAGCCAATTCCAAAATTTTAAAAAATTCTTATGAATGAGGTTCACTCAATGACATTTCATTCATCAGATCAATTTGGTTAAACATATTTTATTCATGGGTTATGTACAAAATATTCCACAATATACTGGTACATATTATTTAGAGGGTTGGAATGAAAGAAATAATTCTAACCGGTATATAGTTTCTCACTTCAATATTTACCTTTATGAACATATAACTATATGGAGATTTTAATTTCCAAATATTATGTAATATATAAAATATCTGTTCATGCAAATGGAAAATGTAGAGAAATGTGAATTCATTTTTTATCAAATTATTTATTTTTTTGAAAATCTTTTTATTGTTGTTAATGTGGATTTATAGCTGTGATACATATTTTAAATATATTTCAGGAATAACAAAGTATAATTTCATAAGTTTTGTAATAAATGCCAATATATTTATCCATGACATTATTTTTAAAAAGGACCCCATTGGAAATAAGTTGTAAAACTTTATGGGTTATCCTTTGAAGTATATAATTATGTTCTTAAAATTATTATTGTGTAACATGATAAAATATTAATCTGTGATAGCTGATATATATTATATAAGATAGTTAACTAGTTTAATATATAATTTAAAATACATGTTATTGCTTCTGTAGTATTGTATGTTAATGTGTTTGATGTATCTTTGTATTTATGACATATATATTATCACAAATAAATAAATAAACAAACAAGAAATGTCACTGTTAAGTGTCACATGCCCCCAACATGTCATGATGTTATGTTGATCATTTGTAGCAAGTATCATTAAAATTCATCTATGCATGACAAAGTAACAGGCCAGAAATGAAATCTCACATAAACTCAAAGTGTTGTCAAACAAACTGAAATTGTGACCTTGACCTTTGAGGTACGGGTGTGGGTCTTACTCGCGACACGTCGTCATGTTCTGTTTATCATTTGTTGCAAGTATCAACAAAATCCATCAATGCATGACAAAGTTACAGGCCAAAACGAAATACCGGACGGATGTTCTCACAAATGGGTATTTAAGTGGCTTCTTTGCGTCAATCGTATTACTTGTGAGGCTAAATTTTAGTCGCGTAAGAGAAAAAAGCCACCTAAGAGCTGTTTTTTAAGTGTCTAGAACAGCCACTTAATGTTTTTTCAACAGCTTTTCAACTGTCCATAAAAATTACAAACCCTAAACCCTAGACACTTAAATACCCATTTGTCCGCCCAGACGGACGGACGCTGCGATTACTATTACTAAAATTTTTTGGGGGGCATAAAAAAAAAAATTAAATAAGAAATTATGAGGGTCATCCAAGAAGTACGAGAGAAGTCTCATAACTCAAAGTGTATGTATACAGAAGTATCATATATATAATATAATACGGCTTGGTACAAAACTAGTTCAACTCATCATAGTCTAAGAAGGTAGATAGATTGATTGAATATTTAGCGTAATATTTATGGCATCAAGAACTAACAGACGATCAGTTAACCTAACCGCTGTTTCCTGGGATCCTGAAAGGTTAACCACTACTCAAGCACACCCCATCTCCGCAAGTAACTGATAACTTGCCAACTTGAATCAGCGGTGAGAGACGAATGATAATGAAACACAATGTCTTATTTCCAATTTCCAAAACCATTCCTCTGTAATAAAATAAAGTCTTGTACATGCAAGCAAGCCCTTTGATATTTTCAAGCTTAAACTTCAATTCCCCACTCAGGGATTTGCTGTGAGCAGAATCTGCTTTAGATTTTGAATTGATTTTGTTTTGTACACATGGATGTAAAAATGAAAAAAATTCCAGTTTTCCCCACAATACATCCCAGGCTCTTGATTTGTAGAATCTTCATAGCCTGCTGATGTAAGGATAATTTTTATCATACATGTATGAGATGTTAATGTATTTTATGAACACAACTCGTATATGCTGAAATTTTACACATCAGTTACTTAGAGAAATACTTTTGAAATGACACAATTTCAACCCTTTTGGGCCCATTGGAAATTCAATCCTTATAAATTTTTACAAAAAAATTGTTTTAATATTTTTAGTAATGACAGCCGTCTTGAATTTTAGAAAAAAAAATTCACATTCATGAGAAACATTCCTGTGAAGTATAACTGGACTAGTTGTTTTAGTGAAAGTGTTTCTAACAGATAACAGACAACGAGCAATGTGCCATTGTATAAGAGACCCAAGGCCTCCATGCAATGTGCTAAAAAGCCCTGTGGTGAAGGCATTTGTGATTGAATCACACTGGTTTAAGAACTCATTCAAGATCTTGAGGTTATATAACTGCTAAGCAAGTTTGGTTAAGATTCAATGAAAAATGAAGGTGCCATCACGTCTACAAGAAAAAGGTTAACGGACGAAGGACAATTTACCAACATAAGTCCTGCTGGCCTTTGGATGTCTGTGAATTTTGAATAAGAAATATACTGAAAATTTTGGTGCTGATCTATGTAAATCCAAGCTAAACCAAAAACTTTAACCAAAGGTTTTAGAGTCCAAAGTATGGAAATTAAGCTAAGATGGCTGGCTATATACATTGTTTCTGTAACATAATATGACTGTTTTTTATAAAGTTTAGTCACTATAACATAGGCAGTTTGTTAAAAAACAGAGAAAAAACTGAGCTAAATATAAAACTTTAACCTGCGGACAACAACGACGCCAGGGTCATGACAATAGTTCTTCCCTTTTTCCTAAATGACAAGCTAATAAAAAATAAATATTAATGGTCAGATTCAAATAATAAATGCATCGTAAAATGCATCGCCCTTTGGGTCGTTTATTCGGAAGAATAAGGTTTGTAATGTTTTCTTCACAACTGAACTAAAGAAGAAAAACCTCATAAGTTTGCACATTCTCAAGTAATTGGTGTATTGTACACATTCGAATAGAACTACATCCCTTTTAAAAACAACCATGCTACAGATTTTACTTTTTGGTATTTTTTGTAGTGTACACATGGGCCTACATGTGATTATTTTCTGGAAGCTGCCAAGTGATTGGAATCCTTCCAAGTACAACAGAGAAATGGTCTAGACACTTAATGTCAGACAGAAGAACAGATGGGTGAAAACATGCATCATGTCATACCAGATTCATCATTGCAATGCGTGTATTTTAAAATCCATCAATGTATGTCAGTCATGGAACAGCAATGAATACCACTTTCTTTATGCACATATGAGGAGTGAGCTAGATTTTTAATATTAATACTTTCAAGGCCGAGTCAATTGTTTAGGATTTAATTAGTGTTTATATATAAATACAGGAAATTGTGTTTGGGCATGTATTTAATGTGAGCATGAAAAGATATTTATAAACTTGGTGCCAGAATGAAAGTTCAGACAAGTTCTTGAACCTGCCAAATCAGTTTGAATGTCACTTGATCAGGTACAAAATACCTATCTTTGCCTTGTTAACATTGTAGCACCTTCAGTTTTCCTCCTATGCATGGTTTATCAGATTATATACTATAAAAATATTGAGAAAATTAAAATTTGTTGATAAAATGTTACTAAAAATAGAAAAAGATTACATGACGATTTATCAGAAGCCACTGAGCTGACTTTTACTCAATATAGTGTAGTATACATACGTATTTCTTTGAAATCTCATTGTGTTGTTACTAAAATGAGAAATTCTTTAAATTACAAAATCCAAGCATTCTTGAACATAAATATAATTAGATTTGGTGTAGATTGAATGTAAACTGAAGATGCTGCAATGTTTACAAGAAAAGTGAACGGACTGGTGACAGAAGAGCTAATAAACAAAGAAAGTAAGCAGTAATCATCAGTCACAAAATGTCAGGAAACAAGAACTACAAAAAGCAAGTTAAATGCAAACAAAATTTATTTCCAATATTCAAACACAAACATATATGATAGAGTAGAAAAAAAGGAACAATACAATACACACAGTATTTGAAGAGAAGAATTTAAATTTTGCGTTCATTACAGTAACAAATAAGTAACATGAAGTTAGTTAATCTTTCATATATTGTAAAATAATATACATGTATACAGGTTGCCAAAAACGTCAATTCGTTCACTGGTCAATGAAATCATGCTCAATTATTGAAATGTACATTTTTCAAAAACATAATCATCTTCAAAAAAAATGCCATTGGATTCAGCGGAATAGATTCCAAGAACAATATGAATGGATCATGAAATTTATTTACAGCAATGAATGTTGATCTGACAAAAATTAAGCAATATTACAGAATTCATTTAGCAATACACAAAGACATGTACCTCTACATTTCATTTGACCTTTTTCATTTGCATAAATATATATATCCATCCAATGAATATATCTCACTCACTGTATATGTCGAAGTATGCAAAATAATTTGAATGGACTGTATTTGGCCCATTGAGAAACAATGACATGTCCATGTATCAATATATATAAGGAATGAATGAATGGTGTTTTATGGCGTACCAACATATTATAGGTTATTCGACACCAACAGGAAGGAAGATTCCAGGTTCACTCTGCATGTACAAAAACAACATATAAACATACCGATTTAAAAAAATACACCAACAAATGAATATGCAGAATGAACCTAGAATCTTGATACCTGCAGAACTGCTGTTTCAGCAAATTCTATCTTATTACTCAAATTATCGCTACTTACGACATGTATGAACCACAGTGGTCCTATTCTTGCCATCACTCATATGGCTCCCTGAAACCACACAGGGGTTGATAATTTAACCACAATTATAGTGAACATGACAAAAAATGATCACGACACCCATTCCGAGGATTCCTACCCCTCTGCAGAGATCGACAGTGATTTTACTCTTAAATGGAACCACACAGGCTATATATTTTATAGGAAATTTTTAATGATGCACTTTATAACTGACATGTTTATGATTAGTTATAGGAAATAATTCACATTTTCCTATTCTCGTTGCAGTATTGAAACAGGTATCAAATATCAAGTCATTTCTAATTTTTATAATGTTCAGAATTTCTTGGTTAATGTTTAGTTTACCATCATTTTTAACATATACAGCCTATATATATATATATATATATATATATGTATATCTGTATATTATATAATACAATGCATGTATACTGGTCAGTTTAGGTGGTGTTCAATAACATCTATATAACGTATACTAGTCATTTTCCTAGTTCATAAATAAATAACTTCATATTCAGAGTTTAGCATGTTATTGCTTGCAATGAACCAGCGAATTCTTTGTAGTATTAAAGTTTAATTAAAATCTTTCTTTATAACTTATTTGAAGATGCGAGCAAGATTCATTTAACCACACTACATTGAATGAAACTGTTACATCACCCAGATGAGATGTCAAGGTCGGCAATAGTAATTTATCTTTTTGCAGTATCTTCAAATTCTTGCAAATGAAAATGCACAACAAACTTCTGTTAACGAAATTTAATATGTAGTTTATCAAAATCGGTCATTGACATTCCTGTTAAGTAATGTCCATTTCAATGTAATAGTAGGAATCATTATTTAAATAAAAAACCTGGATATGGTCCTAGGAATATATTACAATTTCATCAGTGAAACTTTTGTCTTGTAATCTTTAAAATGTTTCAAGGATACATTTATTGATGAAGCAATATGACATAATATCACATAGTGAACTGATTGTATGTTACATAACAAATAGATGGCACAGAACCAGGATGTGTATTATAATAAAATTGAGTTACGTATCATGTATAACATCGGAAGTCCTAAACTTTAAAGCAATTATAGTGTCACTGGAAACAAGTATTGGTGAATTACAGCTGTGACTAAATGTAACAAAACTACAATACTGACATCAACATTGCTAATGAACACTGCAGATGGATTTTTGTTAACAAATACTGACAGGTTGCAATTTCTATAACGACTGGGAGAACTAGAGAATACATATATAATGTAAAATTATGCACACCTGTCCTCACAATGGTGTTAGTAAGTTGTAAAAAATATTTCTACAACTTCTCTGTTAACATTTTATTTTTACTCATACAAATGACAAACTCACAGTAAATAAACCCTGCTAAGCCATTGTTCTTCTTTTAGAAACACGACTAATCTAGTACATGTATAATTATATCAAGGTTTAGAAGGAATGCTAAGTGATGCTGGACAACAATGTAGTTAATCAGTGCACTGACACTGGCACCAATAAAGTATTATCACATATGACTATCATTCCATAGTTCAAACATGTTTAATACTTGCATTTTCCAATACAAATTGAAGTGCTTCCTCATATTTTTATATTCAATCCAAGTTACTACCTTATACAAGAATGTGTAAAATTACACAATTCATTGGATATGTTAGCAATCAACAAATAATGCAGTAAAAATTTGTTTATAAAGTGTTTAGTAGGAGAATTAAGCAAGAACCAAACACAAATGGTAACCATTCTGCACATACACTCGCGACTGCCAAATTATTATACAGCATATTGCAACTATTCACATGTTTGTGATTTATAGAAAATGCCAGAAACAATCTTTGTGTCTCAGATCTTGTATGAATAAAATAGTTTGCAATGATTACATACAGATGTCTATCAACTGGTTTTGTTTTAATTTTCAAATAGATGAACTATACAGAAGGCCAATATCATTCAAGAATAAATGATTTATGGAGCATGTAGACCAGCGGTAGAGCACCAAACCCATGATCAGAGGGTCATGGGTTTGACCCTCTGCCACGGCTGTGTGTGGTGTCTTTGAGCAAGACACTCAATCCACATATGCTTAGTACTGGTTCTAGTCATAAAGACTTTGAGCGAGATTTGTCTTATCGTGTTTCAAAATCGAGGTAAAATAAAAGACTTTATACACACTTCATATTGATGACTTGTCCGCCCCACTCCTATTCAACTTTGAACCTGGCCAATTATTGCTAAACATGGTCACTTGGTAATTTTCATGTCTGCCTACAGATTAAGTTTTCTTGCAAACCTTTTTGTAGGAAAATTAACAAATTTGCATCAAGAACTAATTCAATTAAGAATGACATGTATATATTACTGTTAATACACAACCCATTTTTCATGTATTCAATTTTTCAAACTCAGTAATAGACAGATTATTAAACAAAAGTTACACATACATTCAATGATAATACACCAATACCAAACTATATTGCTTGGGCATATTAAAGCATATCTTTAACAAATACAACACATGTATAATAATGATAATTCAGTAAAACAGCTCGATTGCAATACAGAAAAATATACGGTATTGGCAATATCAACATTTGAATATTTCTCAAAAAAAACAGAAAAGAATCAAACAGATAATGCTGTTATGAAATAGATTGCGAGACAACTTGTCAAGATGATCTTGTCAATGCTGATTTAAACACAAGTATCCAACTAAAAATATACTAGAAAAATATATATTATTTTACAAGTAAAAAGGATGTCAGAAAGAATTGAGAAAAGACAAAGACTATAAACAGATACAACTAAAAACACCAGCACGACTTTCATGATCATTCAACAATAGCAGCGTGCTTGGAATCCAGTTTTTATACACAGTAAAAGGATTCTAACTTGTCTTGCGTTTCCTGCAAGGTACCGATCTTTTCTTTTTTGATCCACCATTTCAAATTTGAAACAGTGTTTTTCTAACAAACCCAGTATGTGTATGCTGTGCCAATGGGAGGGTTTGTACAGTTTTTATATTTTATACATGGAAGAACACTTGATGATGTTCCACTATAATGATTCTTAAGTGTCGTTTCTTCTCTTCTTTTTTGTAGTTATTGAAAATATGACAAGGCACTGGTTAACTCCATATATTATTTGGTACATCATATCATTATTATTAGCACTATTGTCTATGACCCATCCAACACCCCCTCCCCAACCCCCACTTCCCCACCCCAACATCTCCACTGTCTTTCAGGACAACTGAAATTAGTTATCAGTTTGCCAAACCGTTGTAAGTTGTAGAGGCACTACAGACAGCACGATACACAACACAGTTTTCATGTTATGACTATATTACAGGTAATATAACGGATGATTGTGTGTACACGAGAGTTTATCTGGAATCACAATGCGCTGGTGAGGTTTCTTTGCTGCTTCTCTGTGCTATGAGCTCTGTGGAACTGGTCGTCGGAACAGAAGTATGTGAGGTTCTGCAAATAAAACAGGAATAATTGTCATGTTGGTGTAAACTTACGTACAGAAACTCAAAGTTGGTTGTCAGAAGTTCAATTACGTTCAAACAAAAGTTCAAATATGTGGAATTGTATTAAAAATAATTACATAGATTGATGACGCATGTTCCCTTCTCCACTTTGTCTTAATCAATTCAGCAATTCAATGAACCATTTTATAAACAGCAGAGCCAGTTAACATTTTGCAGATTTTATATATTTTACCCTATGTATGTAGTATCAGTCTAAACTATTAATGTCTTTATTTTCAGAAGGTAACACATTAAGATTATCAGTATAAAGTGTTTTCTCTCACACTTTGAAATTGGGGGACATTTGTCCCCATAATGGACTTTATAGGCAGATTAGAGAATTTTATTAAAAAATATGGCAAAAATGTCAAATTTGATAACATGGTAAACTCTGAAGGTATATAATAAAAACGTCAATATGGCTAATATTTATATATCACAAGGCCTTCTTTAAAATATATATATATAATTTTTATATATTAAATACATTTAACAACAATTAAAATATACATAAACGTTTATAAAGAAAAAGCATATGCCGAGAAGTCCCCTAAACATTTTATAGAAAATATGTTTTATAATAATATATGATTATATCTAATATGTATAAAAAGAGGCAAAAAAACTGATGACTACCAATGAATGGAGTAACTGAATGACTGTTTAATACACTCTGCTTTTTGGTTTAAGGTGGCTGCTAATATCTCTGTTTTTAAATGACCTTATATTATATCATCAACTGTCAGACAGTGCCTTTTACGCAAGTATTCCTTCCAATGGAGTATGAATCTATCTTTGAATCATAAACCACCTTAAATAGACACAAGTGTGGAGAGGTTTATTCAATATCAACCTTCTAGAATTTAGTATAATATTTTTGCAGTTAAGACATTTATCAAATATAGGGATCATATACGCATTCACTATGATGATTGTAGAATAATATTACTTTAGTCCATGTGTCAAATACTTGGATGTTGTTCTGAGGCCATCGTTTAAAAAAAACATTTGTTTGCTTTGAACCGACTCAGTATTTTTCACAGGGTAGGTAGGTAGCTATTTTTTTGCCAAATTTTAAAGAAAAATGGACATAAACCTTGAAAAAAATGGAACGATTTGAAAGTCAATAAAAAAGTTTAGGTAGCAGCAATTTTGAGTGAGTAGGTACAAGTAGGCAAACATTTATTTTTTAAGGACAGCCTGAGGCATTAGTTTGGATGCAATTTAATTGCAAGTGTTATTAACATGGATGTCCTATTAAGATTATTATCAACTTTTACATCACACTCTCTGACAGGTAACCAACTGAATTTCAATATTATTATTAAATGTAAATCAATTCCTTTAAATTGATTTATTTTTCGTTGAGAACCTACTACACTCGGGTCCTTTATAACGCGGTACATTAGTATAGAATAATTTTTAACTTGAAATTTATTTGTGTATTAAAATTAAAGTGGAAATTTGGCTTATCTGGAGCAATGTAGATGTTCTTGTTCAAAGATAAACAAAAAATTAAATCAAGAAGTATTTCAGAAAACTGTATTCATCATTTCAACTTAAACATGTTCATAGATAAAGTGACAGCATTTATATCTGATATTGCCGAGACAGCAAATAATGTAAAATTTATTATAACTGTTTTCAAATCAAGATAACCTACCCAATTTCATTAGAAATTGAACAAAGATTTTTCTAGTGTCAGGGACCTTAACCAATCACTGAGGTGCAAGCATGACTCATGAACAAGCTGCCCGTCAATCAATCAAATTAATGATTTACTTTCAAAAAATTTCATAACAATACGTTTATATTCATGAAAAGCTGCCAATACCTGGGTCATGTTTCATGTAATGTATCCATCCTTGACTTTGCTGGACACCAATGCTTCTCCATTCAGATTCAGACATCAGGTGGGTCTTTGGAACCAATTTAGCAATATCCTTTGGCAGCATCACATGTCTAAAATACAAGTTTATGTATGAGTTAATAACTTATAGGACTGATTTTTAATTTACATTAACAAGTTTCTCTTTTTCAAAATATGGTATTGATACTCATCAGGAGACCATTCATAAAAAATTTGCCTGAATATGCATACAGTGAGCCATGTCTGGTAATACTGTGTATCAGCTAATTCTGCATGTTGAAGTGCACATTATTTCCATAATAACTTTACTACTACGTTTAAGAGTCACTGACAGATCTGTTTCTTCAGCATAATTATTTTCTTGGTATATGTTAATTTCTTTCAGTGAATTGGTACATGATAATGTTGGTGATTAACTTGCCCAGATGACACAAAGTCAATTCTAACAACAGGGGCTTGTATCAACTATCAACATACATTAAATATTCCAATATATAATCAAGATTGTATGAAAATAATTTGACAGTTACCAATGATTTAAAATGTTTGTAATGGTTTGTTTCAGATGAAGATTCGAGATCACTGTTCCATTTTTGCAAGGCATAATCTTTTAGTCTTCCTGTCAACAGATTTATGAAAACTATATCATTTCCTACGTCTTGTGCCAGCCAAGAGCAGCTTTAAACATAAATTCCGAAGTGTTTTGTAATAATAGTTACTTTGATTTATTTAAGCATCAGGTAGGATGACATGCAGATGCCAAATTTGTGGATATTGTCAGGAAAACAGGCCAACTCAAAGCAAAGTACCACTGAAAACAACACTGTTGCCAACTGGACCATGGGTTAAAATAGCAGCAGCCATAAATTTGTGTGAAATTGATTATTGTCAATTATCAATTTCTTTTCGTGACTGACTATTATTCAAGATACATAGAAGTGAGCTACTTACCAAAGGCTACATGTGAAATTGTAATTGGTAAATTATCAAATATGTTTGCACACTGGGGAGATCCAGTCGAGCTTGTTACAGACCAAGGGACTCAATTCACATTGAAAAAATTCAAAATGTTCATGCATAAACACAATATTCAACATATATTAGTGAGTCCTCAATACCCACATGGTAATGGTAAAGCCGAGACAAGTGTCAAAACTGCAAAGAAAACTTGGAGACAAAAATATGTTTTTGGAGCCCTGAAGGCTTATCGTAACACGCTAACAATAGCTACAGGATTTTTACGGTCGCAACTTATGATAGGGAGAAACATTAGGTCAAATGTATCATGCATGCCAATTGTACTTCTACCTAAATGGCCAAAAATGCAAACTGTGAAAGAAAATGACAGAAAAGCAAAACAGAAAATTGAATATTTCTATAGCAGACGGAAATCTGTGCATGCTCTTCCTGTGCTTGAAAAGGGAGATAATGTGAGAACAGGGTTCATACAGATAAGGACTGATAAAATTCAAGCACTTTTCAAGGTCAAAATTTCAGTTTCAAGCACTAAAAAAGATGAACTTGCCATATATAATTACTGTATCTTAGGAGTTCCTGCACAGCTTCGAGGGGCTAGTTACAATATTGTGTAACTAGCCCAGCTGTCTCTCCCAATAAAGACAACATAAACATGAACAGCAACATAAGGCCATAATAAATTAATCGCTAGATAATCATCCCCGCCCACCCCCTAATTTGCATGCCACTCAGACCTTTTTTATTTTCCTAAAAAAAAATTAGAAATAATTAGAAAACCATCAAAATTTTAAAAATTAAAAATAAAATACACCCGCTCTCCCCGTTTCATTTTTCTTGTGTTTCTCGCTCTTATCGTGCGACTTCAGACCTGAATACACACTTTCTCGGAGGCGTGTTATCTGTTTATTAATACCATGTGCTTTTGATAAAAACATTGGGTTTCCCCATATGGCATCACTTGTTCAGAACACAAGCATTAGATTCTGTTCTCTGTATTTTGGGGTTGTCAATAGGGTGTTATCGGCAATTTTTCTGCGCAGGTTATAGGTAAATTATTTATCATTAGACGACAACACACCGTATCTATTTTTAAAATTAGAACAGGTGTGCAGTGGTTCCCAGCATGCTGCACTGCACAATACTGCTGGGAAACAGATTTGTCAAATTGAGTAGTCTCCTGTCTCTTGCATATAGTAAAACATGGAGTAAAATAAATGGCAAGTGGACATTTCATATTCTCCGTTATTATTTTTTTTAATTCAAACTCTTATAAATTCAAGCACTTTTCAATGATTTTTGTTCATTTTCAAGCACTTTTCCCAATGACATTGAAAATAAGCACTATGCAAGAAGGTTTTTAAGAAATAAGCACTTTTCATTTGAGAGGTTGAAAATCAAGCACTTTCCAAATCTGTGTGAACCTTGGAGAATTAAGATAGACAGTGTGAGAAAAATGGGTGAAACAAGGAACTGTACACCAAGCTGACCAAAATAGAATATCATGTGGTAGAAACTTCAAATGGGACATATATTAGAAACCTTAGACATTTACAGAAAATTCATAAAGAACACACGAGTCAACAATCAAACAACGAGCAGGGGACAAAAAGCACACAAATACCCTCCCAAATAGTGGAAAATAACAATTGCCAATGTCTACTCCGCAACCTACAGCAATAATAATAATAATTGCAGCTGTTCAGTACTGTTACTGGTGTGTATTTGCTTTGCTTTGAAAGGGAGATGTTGTTAAATATGATATACCCGTGTGAGAGTGTATACTGCCAACGCTATGAATATTAAGTACCTCCTATTATGCAGTGTGGAATGTCACTCATGGAGAGAGAGAGATGAAGCTGGGATGTATCTAGACCATTGTTAAAAGTTTAGTTGACTAGAAGAGTTCTGTGTTTTATTCAGTTCCATGATCAAGAATCATGACAATACATGAATACCATTCAAGTTAAAAAAAACAGTGACATTTAAATACTTCATTTTTATCTTTTTAAAATTTTTTATAAAAGTTTTTTTTTATTTGTTTTTTTTGCTTTCAGCATATTTCCTTGCTTTATGTTACTGGAATGTCATCTACATGTTTATCATTGTCATCTCCATTGTATACATAGTAATCTCTATAGATACTACAATTCCATGTACATAATGTTATTGTAAACATACTATTATTAATATATTTTTATGTATATTGTAACCATTTACCACATTAATACATAATTATGGACTAAATATATAATTTATACTAAGATATTACTGTTTTGTTTTATAAAAGTTTCAAATATTTACATATGAATAAACGAAAGATATTTCTTTTTCATGTAAATGATAATTCTGAAAGATGCGCTTTAAACAAACTGTTGCACTTTAATTAATGTTGTTATTAAATGTAAAGGAAATTGCATAACCACTTCTAAGTTAAAAATAATTGAGATATTTCATGTATAACAAAATCGTCAGAATAGGGTAACTTTGGTTAAACCATAATGTGGTCTTGAGTATCTGCGACAATTGTTTTGATAAAGACTTAGGTACCAGACTATTAATTTTCGGCAGGAGTGACCTCCTGTGAATGTGTCTGTTATTTGTGATTTTTGTGACAGTTTCACAAAGAATTTTCCTTAGAAACACAATTATATATAGCTTGATGCAGAACAAAGAAGAGCTGCTAGATATACCACAAACAGATATAGGAATATTAGCAGTGTTACATTTACGCTGGACCATCTAAAGTAGGATACACTTGAGACACGACGCATAGGCCATATATATTTTTTTATTGTTTATTTTATGAAATTTATGTTTAAAGTATCCTTTCAATGTTAATATCTACCTTTTATAACTATTATAATGAGGGGTTGAGATGCCCAAAATGCTCAACAATCAGGGGTCAAATGTCAACGTCCTTAATACCCAAATTATTTGCATTATTTTACAAAAGTGCAGCATATTGTTTACAGAAGCATATCTGAATATACTATATGAATATAAAATGTATATTGACACTAGTCCCTCTTATTAAACATACATGTGCACAGTAATAGTCACATATTTGTAGATCTCGAAAATAAAGACTATCGTCATCAGTATTTACAAGTTCAAATAAGTAAGATTGATTCTCATTTAATTTTTTTAAAAATTGTTGAATTTTATTTGAATGCACAGCACATCAGACATTGATTGTTGTTTTTTAATTCCCCCTTTAAATCAAGAAATTGCAGAAAAATTTGTAACTTACAGATTTCAGAAACATACATTTTATTTACCACAAAAAAAAAACATCTTCTGATATTTAATTAATAAATATTCAACTGAAATTGTAATAATTTGTTTGATTGAAACAGGC
>CM055904.1:44192-66776 GCA_029582155.1 Panopea generosa | reverse complement strand
TTTTTGAGTCTGGCTCATCTAGAAGTCGGTCATCGAGTGTCCTGAACACGGGGACCCACACCAGTCGTCTGTAGGCTGTTTGGAGCGAATCAGGCGAAATGACGGCATCTCGCCCGCCGCCAATATACCACCCTCGGCTAATACCTGGCCTTCAATGGACACTTCAGGTGTCTTCTACACCCTCTGGGCTGCCCAGTGACACCCAGTTTTTGAGTCTGGCTCATCTAGAAGTCGGTCATCGAGTGTCCTGAACACGGGGACCCACACCAGTCGTCTGTAGGCTGTTTGGAGCGAATCAGGCGAAATGACGGCATCTCGCCCGCCGCCAATATACCACCCTCGGCTAATACCTGGCCTTCAATGGACACTTCAGGTGTCTTCTACACCCTCTGGGCTGCCCAGTGACACCCAGTTTTTGAGTCTGGCTCATCTAGAAGTCGGTCATCGAGTGTCCTGAACACGGGGACCCACACCAGTCGTCTGTAGGCTGTTTGGAGCGAATCAGGCGAAATGACGGCATCTCGCCCGCCGCCAATATACCACCCTCGGCTAATACCTGGCCTTCAATGGACACTTCAGGTGTCTTCTACACCCTCTGGGCTGCCCAGTGACACCCAGTTTTTGAGTCTGGCTCATCTAGAAGTCGGTCATCGAGTGTCCTGAACACGGGGACCCACACCAGTCGTCTGTAGGCTGTTTGGAGCGAATCAGGCGAAATGACGGCATCTCGCCCGCCGCCAATATACCACCCTCGGCTAATACCTGGCCTTCAATGGACACTTCAGGTGTCTTCTACACCCTCTGGGCTGCCCAGTGACACCCAGTTTTTGAGTCTGGCTCATCTAGAAGTCGGTCATCGAGTGTCCTGAACACGGGGACCCACACCAGTCGTCTGTAGGCTGTTTGGAGCGAATCAGGCGAAATGACGGCATCTCGCCCGCCGCCAATATACCACCCTCGGCTAATACCTGGCCTTCAATGGACACTTCAGGTGTCTTCTACACCCTCTGGGCTGCCCAGTGACACCCAGTTTTTGAGTCTGGCTCATCTAGAAGTCGGTCATCGAGTGTCCTGAACACGGGGACCCACACCAGTCGTCTGTAGGCTGTTTGGAGCGAATCAGGCGAAATGACGGCATCTCGCCCGCCGCCAATATACCACCCTCGGCTAATACCTGGCCTTCAATGGACACTTCAGGTGTCTTCTACACCCTCTGGGCTGCCCAGTGACACCCAGTTTTTGAGTCTGGCTCATCTAGAAGTCGGTCATCGAGTGTCCTGAACACGGGGACCCACACCAGTCGTCTGTAGGCTGTTTGGAGCGAATCAGGCGAAATGACGGCATCTCGCCCGCCGCCAATATACCACCCTCGGCTAATACCTGGCCTTCAATGGACACTTCAGGTGTCTTCTACACCCTCTGGGCTGCCCAGTGACACCCAGTTTTTGAGTCTGGCTCATCTAGAAGTCGGTCATCGAGTGTCCTGAACACGGGGACCCACACCAGTCGTCTGTAGGCTGTTTGGAGCGAATCAGGCGAAATGACGGCATCTCGCCCGCCGCCAATATACCACCCTCGGCTAATACCTGGCCTTCAATGGACACTTCAGGTGTCTTCTACACCCTCTGGGCTGCCCAGTGACACCCAGTTTTTGAGTCTGGCTCATCTAGAAGTCGGTCATCGAGTGTCCTGAACACGGGGACCCACACCAGTCGTCTGTAGGCTGTTTGGAGCGAATCAGGCGAAATGACGGCATCTCGCCCGCCGCCAATATACCACCCTCGGCTAATACCTGGCCTTCAATGGACACTTCAGGTGTCTTCTACACCCTCTGGGCTGCCCAGTGACACCCAGTTTTTGAGTCTGGCTCATCTAGAAGTCGGTCATCGAGTGTCCTGAACACGGGGACCCACACCAGTCGTCTGTAGGCTGTTTGGAGCGAATCAGGCGAAATGACGGCATCTCGCCCGCCGCCAATATACCACCCTCGGCTAATACCTGGCCTTCAATGGACACTTCAGGTGTCTTCTACACCCTCTGGGCTGCCCAGTGACACCCAGTTTTTGAGTCTGGCTCATCTAGAAGTCGGTCATCGAGTGTCCTGAACACGGGGACCCACACCAGTCGTCTGTAGGCTGTTTGGAGCGAATCAGGCGAAATGACGGCATCTCGCCCGCCGCCAATATACCACCCTCGGCTAATACCTGGCCTTCAATGGACACTTCAGGTGTCTTCTACACCCTCTGGGCTGCCCAGTGACACCCAGTTTTTGAGTCTGGCTCATCTAGAAGTCGGTCATCGAGTGTCCTGAACACGGGGACCCACACCAGTCGTCTGTAGGCTGTTTGGAGCGAATCAGGCGAAATGACGGCATCTCGCCCGCCGCCAATATACCACCCTCGGCTAATACCTGGCCTTCAATGGACACTTCAGGTGTCTTCTACACCCTCTGGGCTGCCCAGTGACACCCAGTTTTTGAGTCTGGCTCATCTAGAAGTCGGTCATCGAGTGTCCTGAACACGGGGACCCACACCAGTCGTCTGTAGGCTGTTTGGAGCGAATCAGGCGAAATGACGGCATCTCGCCCGCCGCCAATATACCACCCTCGGCTAATACCTGGCCTTCAATGGACACTTCAGGTGTCTTCTACACCCTCTGGGCTGCCCAGTGACACCCAGTTTTTGAGTCTGGCTCATCTAGAAGTCGGTCATCGAGTGTCCTGAACACGGGGACCCACACCAGTCGTCTGTAGGCTGTTTGGAGCGAATCAGGCGAAATGACGGCATCTCGCCCGCCGCCAATATACCACCCTCGGCTAATACCTGGCCTTCAATGGACACTTCAGGTGTCTTCTACACCCTCTGGGCTGCCCAGTGACACCCAGTTTTTGAGTCTGGCTCATCTAGAAGTCGGTCATCGAGTGTCCTGAACACGGGGACCCACACCAGTCGTCTGTAGGCTGTTTGGAGCGAATCAGGCGAAATGACGGCATCTCGCCCGCCGCCAATATACCACCCTCGGCTAATACCTGGCCTTCAATGGACACTTCAGGTGTCTTCTACACCCTCTGGGCTGCCCAGTGACACCCAGTTTTTGAGTCTGGCTCATCTAGAAGTCGGTCATCGAGTGTCCTGAACACGGGGACCCACACCAGTCGTCTGTAGGCTGTTTGGAGCGAATCAGGCGAAATGACGGCATCTCGCCCGCCGCCAATATACCACCCTCGGCTAATACCTGGCCTTCAATGGACACTTCAGGTGTCTTCTACACCCTCTGGGCTGCCCAGTGACACCCAGTTTTTGAGTCTGGCTCATCTAGAAGTCGGTCATCGAGTGTCCTGAACACGGGGACCCACACCAGTCGTCTGTAGGCTGTTTGGAGCGAATCAGGCGAAATGACGGCATCTCGCCCGCCGCCAATATACCACCCTCGGCTAATACCTGGCCTTCAATGGACACTTCAGGTGTCTTCTACACCCTCTGGGCTGCCCAGTGACACCCAGTTTTTGAGTCTGGCTCATCTAGAAGTCGGTCATCGAGTGTCCTGAACACGGGGACCCACACCAGTCGTCTGTAGGCTGTTTGGAGCGAATCAGGCGAAATGACGGCATCTCGCCCGCCGCCAATATACCACCCTCGGCTAATACCTGGCCTTCAATGGACACTTCAGGTGTCTTCTACACCCTCTGGGCTGCCCAGTGACACCCAGTTTTTGAGTCTGGCTCATCTAGAAGTCGGTCATCGAGTGTCCTGAACACGGGGACCCACACCAGTCGTCTGTAGGCTGTTTGGAGCGAATCAGGCGAAATGACGGCATCTCGCCCGCCGCCAATATACCACCCTCGGCTAATACCTGGCCTTCAATGGACACTTCAGGTGTCTTCTACACCCTCTGGGCTGCCCAGTGACACCCAGTTTTTGAGTCTGGCTCATCTAGAAGTCGGTCATCGAGTGTCCTGAACACGGGGACCCACACCAGTCGTCTGTAGGCTGTTTGGAGCGAATCAGGCGAAATGACGGCATCTCGCCCGCCGCCAATATACCACCCTCGGCTAATACCTGGCCTTCAATGGACACTTCAGGTGTCTTCTACACCCTCTGGGCTGCCCAGTGACACCCAGTTTTTGAGTCTGGCTCATCTAGAAGTCGGTCATCGAGTGTCCTGAACACGGGGACCCACACCAGTCGTCTGTAGGCTGTTTGGAGCGAATCAGGCGAAATGACGGCATCTCGCCCGCCGCCAATATACCACCCTCGGCTAATACCTGGCCTTCAATGGACACTTCAGGTGTCTTCTACACCCTCTGGGCTGCCCAGTGACACCCAGTTTTTGAGTCTGGCTCATCTAGAAGTCGGTCATCGAGTGTCCTGAACACGGGGACCCACACCAGTCGTCTGTAGGCTGTTTGGAGCGAATCAGGCGAAATGACGGCATCTCGCCCGCCGCCAATATACCACCCTCGGCTAATACCTGGCCTTCAATGGACACTTCAGGTGTCTTCTACACCCTCTGGGCTGCCCAGTGACACCCAGTTTTTGAGTCTGGCTCATCTAGAAGTCGGTCATCGAGTGTCCTGAACACGGGGACCCACACCAGTCGTCTGTAGGCTGTTTGGAGCGAATCAGGCGAAATGACGGCATCTCGCCCGCCGCCAATATACCACCCTCGGCTAATACCTGGCCTTCAATGGACACTTCAGGTGTCTTCTACACCCTCTGGGCTGCCCAGTGACACCCAGTTTTTGAGTCTGGCTCATCTAGAAGTCGGTCATCGAGTGTCCTGAACACGGGGACCCACACCAGTCGTCTGTAGGCTGTTTGGAGCGAATCAGGCGAAATGACGGCATCTCGCCCGCCGCCAATATACCACCCTCGGCTAATACCTGGCCTTCAATGGACACTTCAGGTGTCTTCTACACCCTCTGGGCTGCCCAGTGACACCCAGTTTTTGAGTCTGGCTCATCTAGAAGTCGGTCATCGAGTGTCCTGAACACGGGGACCCACACCAGTCGTCTGTAGGCTGTTTGGAGCGAATCAGGCGAAATGACGGCATCTCGCCCGCCGCCAATATACCACCCTCGGCTAATACCTGGCCTTCAATGGACACTTCAGGTGTCTTCTACACCCTCTGGGCTGCCCAGTGACACCCAGTTTTTGAGTCTGGCTCATCTAGAAGTCGGTCATCGAGTGTCCTGAACACGGGGACCCACACCAGTCGTCTGTAGGCTGTTTGGAGCGAATCAGGCGAAATGACGGCATCTCGCCCGCCGCCAATATACCACCCTCGGCTAATACCTGGCCTTCAATGGACACTTCAGGTGTCTTCTACACCCTCTGGGCTGCCCAGTGACACCCAGTTTTTGAGTCTGGCTCATCTAGAAGTCGGTCATCGAGTGTCCTGAACACGGGGACCCACACCAGGTCGTCTGTAGGCTGTTTGGAGCGAATCAGGCGAAATGACGGCATCTCGCCCGCCGCCAATATACCACCCTCGGCTAATACCTGGCCTTCAATGGACACTTCAGGTGTCTTCTACACCCTCTGGGCTGCCCAGTGACACCCAGTTTTTGAGTCTGGCTCATCTAGAAGTCGGTCATCGAGTGTCCTGAACACGGGGACCCACACCAGTCGTCTGTAGGCTGTTTGGAGCGAATCAGGCGAAATGACGGCATCTCGCCCGCCGCCAATATACCACCCTCGGCTAATACCTGGCCTTCAATGGACACTTCAGGTGTCTTCTACACCCTCTGGGCTGCCCAGTGACACCCAGTTTTTGAGTCTGGCTCATCTAGAAGTCGGTCATCGAGTGTCCTGAACACGGGGACCCACACCAGTCGTCTGTAGGCTGTTTGGAGCGAATCAGGCGAAATGACGGCATCTCGCCCGCCGCCAATATACCACCCTCGGCTAATACCTGGCCTTCAATGGACACTTCAGGTGTCTTCTACACCCTCTGGGCTGCCCAGTGACACCCAGTTTTTGAGTCTGGCTCATCTAGAAGTCGGTCATCGAGTGTCCTGAACACGGGGACCCACACCAGTCGTCTGTAGGCTGTTTGGAGCGAATCAGGCGAAATGACGGCATCTCGCCCGCCGCCAATATACCACCCTCGGCTAATACCTGGCCTTCAATGGACACTTCAGGTGTCTTCTACACCCTCTGGGCTGCCCAGTGACACCCAGTTTTTGAGTCTGGCTCATCTAGAAGTCGGTCATCGAGTGTCCTGAACACGGGGACCCACACCAGGCTGCAGTCTGTAGGCTGTTTGGAGCGAATCAGGCGAAATGACGGCATCTCGCCCGCCGCCAATATACCACCCTCGGCTAATACCTGGCCTTCAATGGACACTTCAGGTGTCTTCTACACCCTCTGGGCTGCCCAGTGACACCCAGTTTTTGAGTCTGGCTCATCTAGAAGTCGGTCATCGAGTGTCCTGAACACGGGGACCCACACCAGGCTCAGTCTGTAGGCTGTTTGGAGCGAATCAGGCGAAATGACGGCATCTCGCCCGCCGCCAATATACCACCCTCGGCTAATACCTGGCCTTCAATGGACACTTCAGGTGTCTTCTACACCCTCTGGGCTGCCCAGTGACACCCAGTTTTTGAGTCTGGCTCATCTAGAAGTCGGTCATCGAGTGTCCTGAACACGGGGACCCACACCAGCTCAGTCTGTAGGCTGTTTGGAGCGAATCAGGCGAAATGACGGCATCTCGCCCGCCGCCAATATACCACCCTCGGCTAATACCTGGCCTTCAATGGACACTTCAGGTGTCTTCTACACCCTCTGGGCTGCCCAGTGACACCCAGTTTTTGAGTCTGGCTCATCTAGAAGTCGGTCATCGAGTGTCCTGAACACGGGGACCCACACCAGCTCGTCTGTAGGCTGTTTGGAGCGAATCAGGCGAAATGACGGCATCTCGCCCGCCGCCAATATACCACCCTCGGCTAATACCTGGCCTTCAATGGACACTTCAGGTGTCTTCTACACCCTCTGGGCTGCCCAGTGACACCCAGTTTTTGAGTCTGGCTCATCTAGAAGTCGGTCATCGAGTGTCCTGAACACGGGGACCCACACCAGCTGCGTCTGTAGGCTGTTTGGAGCGAATCAGGCGAAATGACGGCATCTCGCCCGCCGCCAATATACCACCCTCGGCTAATACCTGGCCTTCAATGGACACTTCAGGTGTCTTCTACACCCTCTGGGCTGCCCAGTGACACCCAGTTTTTGAGTCTGGCTCATCTAGAAGTCGGTCATCGAGTGTCCTGAACACGGGGACCCACACCAGGCTGCAGTCTGTAGGCTGTTTGGAGCGAATCAGGCGAAATGACGGCATCTCGCCCGCCGCCAATATACCACCCTCGGCTAATACCTGGCCTTCAATGGACACTTCAGGTGTCTTCTACACCCTCTGGGCTGCCCAGTGACACCCAGTTTTTGAGTCTGGCTCATCTAGAAGTCGGTCATCGAGTGTCCTGAACACGGGGACCCACACCAGCTCAGTCTGTAGGCTGTTTGGAGCGAATCAGGCGAAATGACGGCATCTCGCCCGCCGCCAATATACCACCCTCGGCTAATACCTGGCCTTCAATGGACACTTCAGGTGTCTTCTACACCCTCTGGGCTGCCCAGTGACACCCAGTTTTTGAGTCTGGCTCATCTAGAAGTCGGTCATCGAGTGTCCTGAACACGGGGACCCACACCAGTCGTCTGTAGGCTGTTTGGAGCGAATCAGGCGAAATGACGGCATCTCGCCCGCCGCCAATATACCACCCTCGGCTAATACCTGGCCTTCAATGGACACTTCAGGTGTCTTCTACACCCTCTGGGCTGCCCAGTGACACCCAGTTTTTGAGTCTGGCTCATCTAGAAGTCGGTCATCGAGTGTCCTGAACACGGGGACCCACACCAGCTGCAGTCTGTAGGCTGTTTGGAGCGAATCAGGCGAAATGACGGCATCTCGCCCGCCGCCAATATACCACCCTCGGCTAATACCTGGCCTTCAATGGACACTTCAGGTGTCTTCTACACCCTCTGGGCTGCCCAGTGACACCCAGTTTTTGAGTCTGGCTCATCTAGAAGTCGGTCATCGAGTGTCCTGAACACGGGGACCCACACCAGTCGTCTGTAGGCTGTTTGGAGCGAATCAGGCGAAATGACGGCATCTCGCCCGCCGCCAATATACCACCCTCGGCTAATACCTGGCCTTCAATGGACACTTCAGGTGTCTTCTACACCCTCTGGGCTGCCCAGTGACACCCAGTTTTTGAGTCTGGCTCATCTAGAAGTCGGTCATCGAGTGTCCTGAACACGGGGACCCACACCAGGTCAGTCTGTAGGCTGTTTGGAGCGAATCAGGCGAAATGACGGCATCTCGCCCGCCGCCAATATACCACCCTCGGCTAATACCTGGCCTTCAATGGACACTTCAGGTGTCTTCTACACCCTCTGGGCTGCCCAGTGACACCCAGTTTTTGAGTCTGGCTCATCTAGAAGTCGGTCATCGAGTGTCCTGAACACGGGGACCCACACCAGGCTGCAGTCTGTAGGCTGTTTGGAGCGAATCAGGCGAAATGACGGCATCTCGCCCGCCGCCAATATACCACCCTCGGCTAATACCTGGCCTTTCAATGGACACTTCAGGTGTCTTCTACACCCTCTGGGCTGCCCAGTGACACCCAGTTTTTGAGTCTGGCTCATCTAGAAGTCGGTCATCGAGTGTCCTGAACATGGGGACCCACACCAGGCTGCAGTCTGTAGGCTGTTTGGAGCGAATCAGGCGAAATGACGGCATCTCGCCCGCCGCCAATATACCACCCTCGGCTAATACTCGGCCTTCAATGGACACTTCAGGTGTCTTCTACACCCTCTGGGCTGCCCAGTGACACCCAGTTTTTGAGTCTGGCTCATCTAGAAGTCGGTCATCGAGTGTCCTGAACACTGGGGACCCACACCAGGCTGCAGTCTGTAGGCTGTTTGGAGCGAATCAGGCGAAATGACGGCATCTCGCCCGCCGCCAATATACCACCCTCGGCTAATACCTGGCCTTCAATGGACACTTCAGGTGTCTTCTACACCCTCTGGGCTGCCCAGTGACACCCAGTTTTTGAGTCTGGCTCATCTAGAAGTCGGTCATCGAGTGTCCTGAACACGGGGACCCACACCAGCTGCAGTCTGTAGGCTGTTTGGAGCGAATCAGGCGAAATGACGGCATCTCGCCCGCCGCCAATATACCACCCTCGGCTAATACCTGGCCTTCAATGGACACTTCAGGTGTCTTCTACACCCTCTGGGCTGCCCAGTGACACCCAGTTTTTGAGTCTGGCTCATCTAGAAGTCGGTCATCGAGTGTCCTGAACACTGGGGACCCACACCAGCTGCAGTCTGTAGGCTGTTTGGAGCGAATCAGGCGAAATGACGGCATCTCGCCCGCCGCCAATATACCACCCTCGGCTAATACCTGGCCTTCAATGGACACTTCAGGTGTCTTCTACACCCTCTGGGCTGCCCAGTGACACCCAGTTTTTGAGTCTGGCTCATCTAGAAGTCGGTCATCGAGTGTCCTGAACACTGGGGACCCACACCAGGCTGCAGTCTGTAGGCTGTTTGGAGCGAATCAGGCGAAATGACGGCATCTCGCCCGCCGCCAATATACCACCCTCGGCTAATACCTGGCCTTCAATGGACACTTCAGGTGTCTTCTACACCCTCTGGGCTGCCCAGTGACACCCAGTTTTTGAGTCTGGCTCATCTAGAAGTCGGTCATCGAGTGTCCTGAACACGGGGACCCACACCAGGCTGCAGTCTGTAGGCTGTTTGGAGCGAATCAGGCGAAATGACGGCATCTCGCCCGCCGCCAATATACCACCCTCGGCTAATACCTCGGCCTTCAATGGACACTTCAGGTGTCTTCTACACCCTCTGGGCTGCCCAGTGACACCCAGTTTTTGAGTCTGGCTCATCTAGAAGTCGGTCATCGAGTGTCCTGAACACGGGGACCCACACCAGGCTGCAGTCTGTAGGCTGTTTGGAGCGAATCAGGCGAAATGACGGCATCTCGCCCGCCGCCAATATACCACCCTCGGCTAATACCTCGGCCTTCAATGGACACTTCAGGTGTCTTCTACACCCTCTGGGCTGCCCAGTGACACCCAGTTTTTGAGTCTGGCTCATCTAGAAGTCGGTCATCGAGTGTCCTGAACACTGGGGACCCACACCAGGCTGCAGTCTGTAGGCTGTTTGGAGCGAATCAGGCGAAATGACGGCATCTCGCCCGCCGCCAATATACCACCCTCGGCTAATACCTGGCCTTCAATGGACACTTCAGGTGTCTTCTACACCCTCTGGGCTGCCCAGTGACACCCAGTTTTTGAGTCTGGCTCATCTAGAAGTCGGTCATCGAGTGTCCTGAACACTGGGGACCCACACCAGGCTGCAGTCTGTAGGCTGTTTGGAGCGAATCAGGCGAAATGACGGCATCTCGCCCGCCGCCAATATACCACCCTCGGCTAATACCTCGGCCTTTCAATGGACACTTCAGGTGTCTTCTACACCCTCTGGGCTGCCCAGTGACACCCAGTTTTTGAGTCTGGCTCATCTAGAAGTCGGTCATCGAGTGTCCTGAACACTGGGGACCCACACCAGGCTGCAGTCTGTAGGCTGTTTGGAGCGAATCAGGCGAAAATGACGGCATCTCGCCCGCCGCCAATATACCACCCTCGGCTAATACTCGGCCTTTCAATGGACACTTCAGGTGTCTTCTACACCCTCTGGGCTGCCCAGTGACACCCAGTTTTTGAGTCTGGCTCATCTAGAAGTCGGTCATCGAGTGTCCTGAACACTGGGGACCCACACCAGGCTGCAGTCTGTAGGCTGTTTGGAGCGAATCAGGCGAAATGACGGCATCTCGCCCGCCGCCAATATACCACCCTCGGCTAATACTCGGCTTTCAATGGACACTTCAGGTGTCTTCTACACCCTCTGGGCTGCCCAGTGACACCCAGTTTTTGAGTCTGGCTCATCTAGAAGTCGGTCATCGAGTGTCCTGAACACTGGGGACCCACACCAGGCTGCAGTCTGTAGGCTGTTTGGAGCGAATCAGGCGAAAATGACGGCATCTCGCCCGCCGCCAATATACCACCCTCGGCTAATACTCGGCCTTCAATGGACACTTCAGGTGTCTTCTACACCCTCTGGGCTGCCCAGTGACACCCAGTTTTTGAGTCTGGCTCATCTAGAAGTCGGTCATCGAGTGTCCTGAACATGGGGACCCACACCAGGCTGCAGTCTGTAGGCTGTTTGGAGCGAATCAGGCGAAAATGACGGCATCTCGCCCGCCGCCAATATACCACCCTCGGCTAATACTCGGCCTTTCAATGGACACTTCAGGTGTCTTCTACACCCTCTGGGCTGCCCAGTGACACCCAGTTTTTGAGTCTGGCTCATCTAGAAGTCGGTCATCGAGTGTCCTGAACATGGGGACCCACACCAGGCTGCAGTCTGTAGGCTGTTTGGAGCGAATCAGGCGAAATGACGGCATCTCGCCCGCCGCCAATATACCACCCTCGGCTAATACTCGGCTTTCAATGGACACTTCAGGTGTCTTCTACACCCTCTGGGCTGCCCAGTGACACCCAGTTTTTGAGTCTGGCTCATCTAGAAGTCGGTCATCGAGTGTCCTGAACACTGGGGACCCACACCAGGCTGCAGTCTGTAGGCTGTTTGGAGCGAATCAGGCGAAAATGACGGCATCTCGCCCGCCGCCAATATACCACCCTCGGCTAATACTCGGCTTTCAATGGACACTTCAGGTGTCTTCTACACCCTCTGGGCTGCCCAGTGACACCCAGTTTTTGAGTCTGGCTCATCTAGAAGTCGGTCATCGAGTGTCCTGAACATGGGGACCCACACCAGGCTGCAGTCTGTAGGCTGTTTGGAGCGAATCAGGCGAAATGACGGCATCTCGCCCGCCGCCAATATACCACCCTCGGCTAATACTCGGCCTTTCAATGGACACTTCAGGTGTCTTCTACACCCTCTGGGCTGCCCAGTGACACCCAGTTTTTGAGTCTGGCTCATCTAGAAGTCGGTCATCGAGTGTCCTGAACATGGGGACCCACACCAGGCTGCAGTCTGTAGGCTGTTTGGAGCGAATCAGGCGAAATGACGGCATCTCGCCCGCCGCCAATATACCACCCTCGGCTAATACCTCGGCTTTCAATGGACACTTCAGGTGTCTTCTACACCCTCTGGGCTGCCCAGTGACACCCAGTTTTTGAGTCTGGCTCATCTAGAAGTCGGTCATCGAGTGTCCTGAACATGGGGACCCACACCAGGCTGCAGTCTGTAGGCTGTTTGGAGCGAATCAGGCGAAAATGACGGCATCTCGCCCGCCGCCAATATACCACCCTCGGCTAATACTCGGCCTTTCAATGGACACTTCAGGTGTCTTCTACACCCTCTGGGCTGCCCAGTGACACCCAGTTTTTGAGTCTGGCTCATCTAGAAGTCGGTCATCGAGTGTCCTGAACATGGGGACCCACACCAGGCTGCAGTCTGTAGGCTGTTTGGAGCGAATCAGGCGAAATGACGGCATCTCGCCCGCCGCCAATATACCACCCTCGGCTAATACTCGGCCTTTCAATGGACACTTCAGGTGTCTTCTACACCCTCTGGGCTGCCCAGTGACACCCAGTTTTTGAGTCTGGCTCATCTAGAAGTCGGTCATCGAGTGTCCTGAACATGGGGACCCACACCAGGCTGCAGTCTGTAGGCTGTTTGGAGCGAATCAGGCGAAAATGACGGCATCTCGCCCGCCGCCAATATACCACCCTCGGCTAATACTCGGCTTTCAATGGACACTTCAGGTGTCTTCTACACCCTCTGGGCTGCCCAGTGACACCCAGTTTTTGAGTCTGGCTCATCTAGAAGTCGGTCATCGAGTGTCCTGAACATGGGGACCCACACCAGGCTGCAGTCTGTAGGCTGTTTGGAGCGAATCAGGCGAAATGACGGCATCTCGCCCGCCGCCAATATACCACCCTCGGCTAATACTCGGCTTTCAATGGACACTTCAGGTGTCTTCTACACCCTCTGGGCTGCCCAGTGACACCCAGTTTTTGAGTCTGGCTCATCTAGAAGTCGGTCATCGAGTGTCCTGAACATGGGGACCCACACCAGGCTGCAGTCTGTAGGCTGTTTGGAGCGAATCAGGCGAAAATGACGGCATCTCGCCCGCCGCCAATATACCACCCTCGGCTAATACTCGGCTTTCAATGGACACTTCAGGTGTCTTCTACACCCTCTGGGCTGCCCAGTGACACCCAGTTTTTGAGTCTGGCTCATCTAGAAGTCGGTCATCGAGTGTCCTGAACATGGGGACCCACACCAGGCTGCAGTCTGTAGGCTGTTTGGAGCGAATCAGGCGAAAATGACGGCATCTCGCCCGCCGCCAATATACCACCCTCGGCTAATACTCGGCCTTTCAATGGACACTTCAGGTGTCTTCTACACCCTCTGGGCTGCCCAGTGACACCCAGTTTTTGAGTCTGGCTCATCTAGAAGTCGGTCATCGAGTGTCCTGAACATGGGGACCCACACCAGGCTGCAGTCTGTAGGCTGTTTGGAGCGAATCAGGCGAAAATGACGGCATCTCGCCCGCCGCCAATATACCACCCTCGGCTAATACTCGGCTTTCAATGGACACTTCAGGTGTCTTCTACACCCTCTGGGCTGCCCAGTGACACCCAGTTTTTGAGTCTGGCTCATCTAGAAGTCGGTCATCGAGTGTCCTGAACATGGGGACCCACACCAGGCTGCAGTCTGTAGGCTGTTTGGAGCGAATCAGGCGAAAATGACGGCATCTCGCCCGCCGCCAATATACCACCCTCGGCTAATACTCGGCTTCAATGGACACTTCAGGTGTCTTCTACACCCTCTGGGCTGCCCAGTGACACCCAGTTTTTGAGTCTGGCTCATCTAGAAGTCGGTCATCGAGTGTCCTGAACATGGGGACCCACACCAGGCTGCAGTCTGTAGGCTGTTTGGAGCGAATCAGGCGAAATGACGGCATCTCGCCCGCCGCCAATATACCACCCTCGGCTAATACTCGGCTTTCAATGGACACTTCAGGTGTCTTCTACACCCTCTGGGCTGCCCAGTGACACCCAGTTTTTGAGTCTGGCTCATCTAGAAGTCGGTCATCGAGTGTCCTGAACATGGGGACCCACACCAGGCTGCAGTCTGTAGGCTGTTTGGAGCGAATCAGGCGAAAATGACGGCATCTCGCCCGCCGCCAATATACCACCCTCGGCTAATACTCGGCCTTTCAATGGACACTTCAGGTGTCTTCTACACCCTCTGGGCTGCCCAGTGACACCCAGTTTTTGAGTCTGGCTCATCTAGAAGTCGGTCATCGAGTGTCCTGAACATGGGGACCCACACCAGGCTGCAGTCTGTAGGCTGTTTGGAGCGAATCAGGCGAAATGACGGCATCTCGCCCGCCGCCAATATACCACCCTCGGCTAATACTCGGCTTTCAATGGACACTTCAGGTGTCTTCTACACCCTCTGGGCTGCCCAGTGACACCCAGTTTTTGAGTCTGGCTCATCTAGAAGTCGGTCATCGAGTGTCCTGAACATGGGGACCCACACCAGGCTGCAGTCTGTAGGCTGTTTGGAGCGAATCAGGCGAAAAGACGGCATCTCGCCCGCCGCCAATATACCACCCTCGGCTAATACTCGGCTTTCAATGGACACTTCAGGTGTCTTCTACACCCTCTGGGCTGCCCAGTGACACCCAGTTTTTGAGTCTGGCTCATCTAGAAGTCGGTCATCGAGTGTCCTGAACATGGGGACCCACACCAGGCTGCAGTCTGTAGGCTGTTTGGAGCGAATCAGGCGAAAATGACGGCATCTCGCCCGCCGCCAATATACCACCCTCGGCTAATACTCGGCTTTCAATGGACACTTCAGGTGTCTTCTACACCCTCTGGGCTGCCCAGTGACACCCAGTTTTTGAGTCTGGCTCATCTAGAAGTCGGTCATCGAGTGTCCTGAACATGGGGACCCACACCAGGCTGCAGTCTGTAGGCTGTTTGGAGCGAATCAGGCGAAATGACGGCATCTCGCCCGCCGCCAATATACCACCCTCGGCTAATACTCGGCCTTCAATGGACACTTCAGGTGTCTTCTACACCCTCTGGGCTGCCCAGTGACACCCAGTTTTTGAGTCTGGCTCATCTAGAAGTCGGTCATCGAGTGTCCTGAACATGGGGACCCACACCAGGCTGCAGTCTGTAGGCTGTTTGGAGCGAATCAGGCGAAATGACGGCATCTCGCCCGCCGCCAATATACCACCCTCGGCTAATACTCGGCCTTCAATGGACACTTCAGGTGTCTTCTACACCCTCTGGGCTGCCCAGTGACACCCAGTTTTTGAGTCTGGCTCATCTAGAAGTCGGTCATCGAGTGTCCTGAACATGGGGACCCACACCAGGCTGCAGTCTGTAGGCTGTTTGGAGCGAATCAGGCGAAAATGACGGCATCTCGCCCGCCGCCAATATACCACCCTCGGCTAATACTCGGCCTTTCAATGGACACTTCAGGTGTCTTCTACACCCTCTGGGCTGCCCAGTGACACCCAGTTTTTGAGTCTGGCTCATCTAGAAGTCGGTCATCGAGTGTCCTGAACATGGGGACCCACACCAGGCTGCAGTCTGTAGGCTGTTTGGAGCGAATCAGGCGAAAATGACGGCATCTCGCCCGCCGCCAATATACCACCCTCGGCTAATACTCGGCCTTTCAATGGACACTTCAGGTGTCTTCTACACCCTCTGGGCTGCCCAGTGACACCCAGTTTTTGAGTCTGGCTCATCTAGAAGTCGGTCATCGAGTGTCCTGAACATGGGGACCCACACCAGGCTGCAGTCTGTAGGCTGTTTGGAGCGAATCAGGCGAAATGACGGCATCTCGCCCGCCGCCAATATACCACCCTCGGCTAATACTCGGCCTTTCAATGGACACTTCAGGTGTCTTCTACACCCTCTGGGCTGCCCAGTGACACCCAGTTTTTGAGTCTGGCTCATCTAGAAGTCGGTCATCGAGTGTCCTGAACATGGGGACCCACACCAGGCTGCAGTCTGTAGGCTGTTTGGAGCGAATCAGGCGAAAAGACGGCATCTCGCCCGCCGCCAATATACCACCCTCGGCTAATACTCGGCTTTCAATGGACACTTCAGGTGTCTTCTACACCCTCTGGGCTGCCCAGTGACACCCAGTTTTTGAGTCTGGCTCATCTAGAAGTCGGTCATCGAGTGTCCTGAACATGGGGACCCACACCAGGCTGCAGTCTGTAGGCTGTTTGGAGCGAATCAGGCGAAAAGACGGCATCTCGCCCGCCGCCAATATACCACCCTCGGCTAATACTCGGCTTTCAATGGACACTTCAGGTGTCTTCTACACCCTCTGGGCTGCCCAGTGACACCCAGTTTTTGAGTCTGGCTCATCTAGAAGTCGGTCATCGAGTGTCCTGAACATGGGGACCCACACCAGGCTGCAGTCTGTAGGCTGTTTGGAGCGAATCAGGCGAAAAGACGGCATCTCGCCCGCCGCCAATATACCACCCTCGGCTAATACTCGGCTTTCAATGGACACTTCAGGTGTCTTCTACACCCTCTGGGCTGCCCAGTGACACCCAGTTTTTGAGTCTGGCTCATCTAGAAGTCGGTCATCGAGTGTCCTGAACATGGGGACCCACACCAGGCTGCAGTCTGTAGGCTGTTTGGAGCGAATCAGGCGAAAAGACGGCATCTCGCCCGCCGCCAATATACCACCCTCGGCTAATACTCGGCTTTCAATGGACACTTCAGGTGTCTTCTACACCCTCTGGGCTGCCCAGTGACACCCAGTTTTTGAGTCTGGCTCATCTAGAAGTCGGTCATCGAGTGTCCTGAACATGGGGACCCACACCAGGCTGCAGTCTGTAGGCTGTTTGGAGCGAATCAGGCGAAAAGACGGCATCTCGCCCGCCGCCAATATACCACCCTCGGCTAATACTCGGCTTTCAATGGACACTTCAGGTGTCTTCTACACCCTCTGGGCTGCCCAGTGACACCCAGTTTTTGAGTCTGGCTCATCTAGAAGTCGGTCATCGAGTGTCCTGAACATGGGGACCCACACCAGGCTGCAGTCTGTAGGCTGTTTGGAGCGAATCAGGCGAAAATGACGGCATCTCGCCCGCCGCCAATATACCACCCTCGGCTAATACTCGGCTTTCAATGGACACTTCAGGTGTCTTCTACACCCTCTGGGCTGCCCAGTGACACCCAGTTTTTGAGTCTGGCTCATCTAGAAGTCGGTCATCGAGTGTCCTGAACATGGGGACCCACACCAGGCTGCAGTCTGTAGGCTGTTTGGAGCGAATCAGGCGAAAATGACGGCATCTCGCCCGCCGCCAATATACCACCCTCGGCTAATACTCGGCTTTCAATGGACACTTCAGGTGTCTTCTACACCCTCTGGGCTGCCCAGTGACACCCAGTTTTTGAGTCTGGCTCATCTAGAAGTCGGTCATCGAGTGTCCTGAACATGGGGACCCACACCAGGCTGCAGTCTGTAGGCTGTTTGGAGCGAATCAGGCGAAAATGACGGCATCTCGCCCGCCGCCAATATACCACCCTCGGCTAATACTCGGCTTTCAATGGACACTTCAGGTGTCTTCTACACCCTCTGGGCTGCCCAGTGACACCCAGTTTTTGAGTCTGGCTCATCTAGAAGTCGGTCATCGAGTGTCCTGAACATGGGGACCCACACCAGGCTGCAGTCTGTAGGCTGTTTGGAGCGAATCAGGCGAAAATGACGGCATCTCGCCCGCCGCCAATATACCACCCTCGGCTAATACTCGGCTTTCAATGGACACTTCAGGTGTCTTCTACACCCTCTGGGCTGCCCAGTGACACCCAGTTTTTGAGTCTGGCTCATCTAGAAGTCGGTCATCGAGTGTCCTGAACATGGGGACCCACACCAGGCTGCAGTCTGTAGGCTGTTTGGAGCGAATCAGGCGAAATGACGGCATCTCGCCCGCCGCCAATATACCACCCTCGGCTAATACTCGGCTTTCAATGGACACTTCAGGTGTCTTCTACACCCTCTGGGCTGCCCAGTGACACCCAGTTTTTGAGTCTGGCTCATCTAGAAGTCGGTCATCGAGTGTCCTGAACATGGGGACCCACACCAGGCTGCAGTCTGTAGGCTGTTTGGAGCGAATCAGGCGAAAAGACGGCATCTCGCCCGCCGCCAATATACCACCCTCGGCTAATACTCGGCTTTCAATGGACACTTCAGGTGTCTTCTACACCCTCTGGGCTGCCCAGTGACACCCAGTTTTTGAGTCTGGCTCATCTAGAAGTCGGTCATCGAGTGTCCTGAACATGGGGACCCACACCAGGCTGCAGTCTGTAGGCTGTTTGGAGCGAATCAGGCGAAAAGACGGCATCTCGCCCGCCGCCAATATACCACCCTCGGCTAATACTCGGCTTTCAATGGACACTTCAGGTGTCTTCTACACCCTCTGGGCTGCCCAGTGACACCCAGTTTTTGAGTCTGGCTCATCTAGAAGTCGGTCATCGAGTGTCCTGAACATGGGGACCCACACCAGGCTGCAGTCTGTAGGCTGTTTGGAGCGAATCAGGCGAAAAGACGGCATCTCGCCCGCCGCCAATATACCACCCTCGGCTAATACTCGGCTTTCAATGGACACTTCAGGTGTCTTCTACACCCTCTGGGCTGCCCAGTGACACCCAGTTTTTGAGTCTGGCTCATCTAGAAGTCGGTCATCGAGTGTCCTGAACATGGGGACCCACACCAGGCTGCAGTCTGTAGGCTGTTTGGAGCGAATCAGGCGAAAAGACGGCATCTCGCCCGCCGCCAATATACCACCCTCGGCTAATACTCGGCTTTCAATGGACACTTCAGGTGTCTTCTACACCCTCTGGGCTGCCCAGTGACACCCAGTTTTTGAGTCTGGCTCATCTAGAAGTCGGTCATCGAGTGTCCTGAACATGGGGACCCACACCAGGCTGCAGTCTGTAGGCTGTTTGGAGCGAATCAGGCGAAAAGACGGCATCTCGCCCGCCGCCAATATACCACCCTCGGCTAATACTCGGCTTTCAATGGACACTTCAGGTGTCTTCTACACCCTCTGGGCTGCCCAGTGACACCCAGTTTTTGAGTCTGGCTCATCTAGAAGTCGGTCATCGAGTGTCCTGAACATGGGGACCCACACCAGGCTGCAGTCTGTAGGCTGTTTGGAGCGAATCAGGCGAAAAGACGGCATCTCGCCCGCCGCCAATATACCACCCTCGGCTAATACTCGGCTTTCAATGGACACTTCAGGTGTCTTCTACACCCTCTGGGCTGCCCAGTGACACCCAGTTTTTGAGTCTGGCTCATCTAGAAGTCGGTCATCGAGTGTCCTGAACATGGGGACCCACACCAGGCTGCAGTCTGTAGGCTGTTTGGAGCGAATCAGGCGAAAAGACGGCATCTCGCCCGCCGCCAATATACCACCCTCGGCTAATACTCGGCTTTCAATGGACACTTCAGGTCATATAATCATATAAAACGTATAAAACACATGAATACAAGATTATTTTTTTTGTGAGGGTGGGTCCAATGTACGATATATTGACATGTGTAAATAAGCACATCTCCAGAATCCCAAGTATACTTGCAGGTATTCACGTTACCCTAACTTGTCTTTCATGTTTTCCCCAGCAGATCATGATAGTTTTTGTGTACATTTTGTTTTATTATTTCATAAAAAAACGAAGATAACGTTACCATATGTGTTGTGTTTTATTAACTTATCCAGAGAAGTTTGAAAAGGTTCCAAGTTCAAATCTTAATTATTTCGGAACAATATGATAAAGTTTATAAGAAATGTAAAATAACTGTTATGGAAGCAGATTTACACAAGCTTCTAAAGCTTTTTTCTGTATCCTTTCCACATAATTCGTTAAACGTATGACTTTATTGTTAAATGTATGCTAAATATATGTACTTATGTGAATAAAATATTGTTTAAACTAAATCTTAATTAAATTTCTTATTTGTTAGATAAAAGAAAACGAATAATGGGGAATAACGGAAGACTTTAATCCGAGTCTCAAACTTGGGCAGTTAATTGAGAACAAGACATGCATGATTCGTTATATGTAGAGTTTAAAACTACCGGCGGATGTCTCACGAAACATGACTATTGCTATTGTGTTGCAAGTACCGAGGTATTGTTTTGCTTCCGTGTGACGGTTCTAACTTTCACCGACTTAATCCGTAACATTACGACAATGCTCTAAAACTATATGCCGGACAGTCTCTGTACGAGACTCGACGTGTAAATGGCAGTAATGGCGTAGGGTTGAACTATTCTACAATGTTAAAACTATCGACACTGAATCCGTGACATTAAAGTAAGGATCGACACGCCTCTGTTACCCTGTCGTCACAAACCTGTGACATTTTAAAAATTTAAAACTTGAAGAAATATTCATAATCAGATGTTCAATTTGATCGTATTTTACTTATAATATACTACATTCCCCGGAATGTCAAAATTATACTTCATACGTTTGATCATATTAACATATCAGCGATTACATTCCCGCTATCGACTAGTAACTGTGACAAAATTTACAAAACAATAATACTGTCGACGTGAATCTGTGACAAACTGTCGACGCGAATCACTCTACGTTGTGACAGAGTTCCCTGACCGTGTATTTTGCTAAACAAAATGCAACGGCGTATTTTGCTCAGCTGAAAATATGCGGGTACAGAGTGATACAATGTACAAAATTACGCCGTTTCGCGTTTTGTAAATCAGTGTTTTGCGGGGACTTTTTATAGCACTGATGGTTCATTTTTATATAGAGACGCGTTGCGTTCGTCCTCGTTCTGTGAATTATTATGAAATGTTAAGAACGTTATTTGCAAAAATGTTGCCTGAAGCGGGCATGATTTAACTCGCCATTGCGCACAAAAAAGCCCAGAGCCCATATGAATCTCGTTCGAGGCCGTTTCCTGTGTTGTTTTTAGGGGCTATCGGATCGAGTCAGGTATCGAATTAGCGACAGCTGGTGAACTGAAGTATTCAACAGTCTACACACTACAATACTGCCAACTGTCAAACAGATCTCATGTTGGTCATAATAACAAAACAGTCTACATATAACAAAGCTGGATAACAACGTTATACTTTCAGAAATGTTTATATACTGTTTTTGGTTAAAACAGACTTAAATGTTCATATAATCAGGGATCACTGCACAGTCGAATTTTGTTCTCTGTTCTTTATAAAATAAGGTCTAGAATTTCCACGGTGAAACAATTTCCATATATATTTATTTTGTTCATACCACGAATGTATCCACACATAGAAAAGCACAATAACTGGTTTAAGTATCTACACGTTATTATTATATTAGATTATTTCATCGGATTTATTGAGACCACGGCAATACAGAACGACGTACGTAGAGTCATAATAGTGTGTTGGCTGATATTGGTCACTTCCTCGAACACTTCAAAAGAAGTCAGAATAGTTCGATTGGCCGATATCGGTCACGTGCAAAGCAAATGAGCAGAGTTAACATATCACAAAAAGACATATCTCATTTAATCTTAATGTTTTATTTTAAAATTATTTTATATATACATGTATATTGGATAGTGCATATAGAGTATGTTTCCAGTCTGCCCTTTCGCTAACCATTGTATCTCTCAACTGACCAAACGCCGACTGTTGATCAAATACCGTACGCACCAAAGAACTTTTTCCTTACACGTGTAATTGTTTATGCAAGTTTATGTTAGCACATGTTCAAACAATTTGGATAGGCGGAACTATAACCATATAGGAACATATAAGCCAAACAGACCAAATACTAGCTTAATGTTACAAGCATGATTTCTGCTCACCGTTTGTTTTTAAGGACCTCAGGGACCGCAGCGTGGGTTCGACTTCAAAAATGGTACTAGAAGCTTCCTCGTTTGACGCTCAGCATTTAGAGGAGAGTTCTTGGTCTGGTCGGCCCGCTGTCAGTATAATGTGACTGGGTGTGGTATCATACCATGTGTCTGCGGCATGATACCCAAGTGTGGCAGCGCTTAGAATACTGTCTCAAGTAGACACCGTCACGATATTACTGAAAAATGTAACCTCATGATTAACTTACACGGTGCCTAAGGCTCAAAACTCGAACCACTAAACGACTTCCGAGAAGTTTACACGTTGGTGATACTTCGTCAAATAAAGGTAGATGATAACGATATTCCCGGAGATAGCTCCCGCCAACTGCTTTACGGCAGTCATAATATTCTCCAATTCGAAAAGGTGAAATTTCACTCTCGTGCGTGGCGAGATCTGTGCGTGACTTGAACTCAGAGGAATCGCGTCACACCATAACAAACCGCAGTGGTGTTTCTGACAGTAGTTAATTACAACAAAGTTACATAAAACAGCCATGAAAATAAAGAAAACAATACAAGATATGAAAACTTTTCTTTTGTAAACTTGAGAAGTTAAGTA
>CM055904.1:18692-43692 GCA_029582155.1 Panopea generosa | reverse complement strand
ATAATATTATGTAGCTGTTGTTAGTCCCTTTCTGTATAATACTCTTTAGCTGTTGTATCAGTCCCTGTATATATAATATTATGTAGCTGTTGTTAAATTCCCTATATATATCATATTCTGTAGCTGTTGTTACAGTCCTTGTCTATATTATATTCTGTAAATGTTGTTACAGTCCCTGTATATATAATATTCTGTAACTGTAGTTACAGTCCCTGTCTATATGATATTCTGTAACTGTTGTTACAGTCCCTGTATGTATAATGTTCTGTAACTGTTGTTACAGTACCTATATGTATAAAATTATGTAGCTGTAGTTATATTCTCTGTTTGAATAACATTCTGTAACTGTTGTAACAGTCTCTGTCTATATAATATTCTGTAACTATTGTTACAGTCCCTGTCTTTATGATATTCTGTAACTGTTGTAACAGTCCCTGTATGCATAATATTCTGTAACTGTTGTTACAGTCCCTGTATGTATACTATTCTGAAGCTGTTGTTACAGTCCCTGTCTAGATAATGTACTGTAGCTGTTGTTACTGTCATAGTATGTGTAATATTCTCTAGTTGTTGTTACAGTCTTAGTATGTGTAATATTCTGTAGTTGCTGTTACTGTCTCAGTATGTGTATTATTCTGAATCAATTATTACAGTCTCAGTAAGTTTAATGTTCTGTTATTGTTGTAACTGTGTCAATATGTGTAATATTATGTAGTTGTTGCTACTGTCTCAGTATGTGTACTGTTGAGATTTGTAGTGACTGTCTTCGTATATGTAATATTCTGTAGTTGTTGTTACAATCTCAGTATGTGTAATATTCTGTAGTTGTTGTTACTGTCTCAGTATGTGTATTACTCTGAATCAATTGTTACAGTCTCAGTAAGTTTAATGTTCTGTAATTGTTGTAACTGTGTCAGTATATGTAATATTATGTAGTTGTTGTTACAATCTCAGTATGTGTAATAGTATGTAGTTGTTGTTACTGTCTCAGTATGTGTATTACTCTGAATCAATTGTTACAGTCTCAGTATGTTTAATGTTCTGTAATTGTTGTAACTGTGTCAGTATGTGTAATATCATGTAGTAGTTGCTACTATCTCAATATGTGTAATGTTCAGAGTTGTTGTAACTATCTTAGTATGGGTAACATTCTGTAGTTATTGTTACTGTCTCAGTATGTGTAATAGTCTGTAGTTAGTGTTACTGTCTCAGTATGTGTAATATTCTGTAGATGTTGTTACTGTATCAGTATGTGTTATATTCTGTAGATGTTGTTACAGTCTCAATATTGGTAATATATTGTAGATGTTGTTACTGTCTCAATATGGGTAATATTCTGTAGATGTTGTAACTGTCTCAATATGGGTAATATTCTGTAGATGTTGTTACTGTCTCAGTATGTGTTATATTCTGTATATGTTGTTACAGTCTCAATATGGGTAATACTCTGTAAATGTTGTTACTGTCTCAATATGGGTAATATTCTGTAGATGTTGTTACTGTCTCAATATGTGTTATATTCTGTAGATGTTGTTACAGTCTCAGTATGTGTTATATTCTGTAGATGTTGTTAGAGTCTCAATATGTGTAATATTCTGTAGATGTTGTTACAGTCTCAATATAGGTAATATTCTGTAGATGTTGCTACTGTCTCAGAATGTGTAATATTCAGTAGATGTTGTTACAGTCTCAGTATGTGTAATAATCTGTAGTTGTAGTTACTGTCTTAGTATGTGTAATATTCTATAGTTGTTGTAACTATCTTAGTATGTGTAATATTCTGTAGTTGTTTGTTGTTACTGTCTCAGTATGGGCAATATTCTGTAGTTGGTGTGACTGTCTCAGTACGTGTAATGTTCTGTTGATATTGTTACTGTCTCAGTATGGGAAATATTCTGTAGTTGTTGTTACTATCTTAGTATGTGTTATATACTGTAGTTGTTGTTACTATCTCAGTATGTGTTATATACTGTAGTTGTTGTAACTATCTTAGAATGTGTAATTTTCTGTAGTTGTTGTTACAATCTCAGTATGTGTAATATTCTGTAGTTGTTGTTACTGTCTCAGTATGTGTATTATTCTGAATCAGTTGTTACAGTCTCAGTATGTGTAATAATCTGTAGTTGTTGTTACTGTGTCAGTATGTGTAATATTATGTATTTGTTGTTACTGTCTCAGTATGTGTAATGTTCAGAGTTATAGTTACTGTCTTAGTATGTGTAATATTCTGTAGTTGTTGTTACTGTCCCAGTATGTGTAATATCCAGTAGATGTTGTTACAGTCTCTGTATGTGTAATAATCTGTAGTTGTAGTTACTGTCTTAGTATGTGTAATATTCTGTAGTTGTTTGTTGTTACTGTCTCGGTATGTGATATATTCTGTAGATGTTGTTACAGTCTCAGTATGTGTAATATTCTATGGATGTTGTTACAGTCTCAGTATGTGTAATATTCTGTAGATGTTGTTATAGTCTCAGTATGTGTAATAATCTGTAGTTGTTGTTACTGTCTCAGTATGGGTAATATTCTGTAGTGATAGTTACTGTCTTAGTATGTGTTTTATTCTGTGGCTGTTGTTACTGTCTGAGTATGTGTTATATTATGTAGCTGTTGTTACTATCTTAGTATGTGTAATATTCTGTAGTTGTTATTACTATCTTGGTATGTGTAATATTCTGTAGTTGTTGTTACAATCTCAGTATGGGTAATATTCTGTACCTGTTGTTACTATCTTAGTATGTGTAATATTCTGTAGTTATTGTTACTATCTTAGTATGTGTTATATTCTGTAGTTGTTGTTACAATCTCATTATGTGTAATATTCTGTAGTTGTAGTTAGTGTCCTATTATGTGTAATATTCTGTAATTATTGTAACTTTCTTAGTATGTGTAATATTCTGTAGTTGTTGTTACTATCTCAGTATGTGTTATATTCTGTAGTTGTTGTTACTATAATCTCAATATGTGTTATATTCTGTAGTTGTTGTTACTATCTCAGTATGTGTAATGTTCTGTAGTTGTTGTTACTGTCTTAGTATGTGTTATATTCTGTAGTTGTTGTTACTGTCTTAGTATATGTAATATCTGTAGTTGTTGTTACTATCTTAGTATGTGTTATATTTTGTAGTTGTTGTTACTATCTCAGTATATGTAATGTTCTATAGTTGTTGTTACACTCTCAGTATGTTTTATATTCTTTAGTTGTCTCAGTATGTGTTCTATTCTGTAGTTGTTGTTGCAGTCTTCAGTATGTGTAATTTTCTGTATCTGTGGTTACAATCTCTGTATGTGTAAAAGTCTGTAGTTGTTGTTAATGTCTTAGTATGTGTTATATTCTGTAGTTGTTGTTACTGTCTCAGTATGTTTAATATTCTGTAGTTGTTGTTGCTGTCTTGATATGTGTAGTATTCTGTATCTATAGTTACTGTCTAAGTATGTGTAGTATTATGTAGTTTTTGTTACTGTCTTAGTATGTGTTATATTATGTAGTTGTTGTTACTATCTTAATATGTGTTATATTATGTAGTTGTTGTTACTATCTCTGTATGTGTAATAGTCTGTAGTTGTTGTTAATGTCTTAGTTTTTGTTATATTCTGTAGTTGTTATTACTGTCTTGGTATGTGTTATATTCTGTAGTTGTTGTTACTGTCTTAAAATGTGTAGTATTCTGTAGTTGTTGTTACTATTTTAGTTTGTGTAATATTCTGTAGTTGCTGTTACTGTCTTAGTATGTGTTATATTCTGTAGTTGTTGTTGCTGTTTTAATATGTGTAGTATTCTGTATCTATAGTTACATGTACTGTATCAGTATGTGTAATGTTCTGTAGTTGTGGTAACTGTCTTAGTATGTGTTATATTATGTAGTTGTTGACACTATCTTAGTGTATGTAATATTCTGTAGTTGTTTTTACTGTGCAAGTATGTGTAATATTCTGTAGTGTTTTTAACAGTTTCAGTATATGTAACATTCTGTAGTTTTTTGTTACTGTCATAGTATGTGTAATATTCTGTAGTTGTTACTGTCATAGTATGTGTACTATTCTGTAGTTGTTGTTGCAGTCTCAGTATGTGTAATATTCTGTAGTTGTTGTTACTGTCTTAGTTTATGTTATATTATGCAGTTGTTGTTACATTCTCAGTATGTGTAATGTTCTGTAATTGTTGTGACTATCTTAGTATGTGTAATATTCTAAAGTTGTTGTTACAATCTCAGTATGTATAATGTTCTGTAGTTGTTGTTACTATTTAAGTATGTGTAATATTCTGTAGTTGTTGTGACTGTCTTAATATGTGTTATATTCTGTAGTTGTTGTTACTATCTTAATATGTGTAGTATTCTGTATCTGTAGTTACTGTCTCAGTATGTGTAGTATTCTGTAGTTGTTGTTTCAGTCTCAGTATGTGTAATGTTCTGTAGTTGTTGTTAATGTCTTGTTTGTGTTATATTCTGTAGTTGTTGTTACTATTTTAGTATGTGTAATATTATGTAGTTGTTATTACTGTCTTGGTATGTGTTCTATTCTGTAGTTGTTGTTACTGTCTTAATATATAAAGTATTCTGTAGTTGTTGTTACTATTTTAGTATGTGTAATATTCTGTAGTTGTTGTTACTGTCTTAGTATGTGTTATATTCTGTAGTTGTTGTTACTGTCTTAAGTATGTGTAATATTCTGTAGTTGTTGTTGCTGTCTTAATATGTGTAGTATTCAATATCTATAGTTACTGTATCAGTATGTGTAATGTTATGTAGTTGTGGTAACTGTCTTAGTATGTGTAATATTCTAAAGTTGTTGTTACAATCTCAGTATGTGTAATATTCTGCAGTTTTTGTTACTATTTTAGTATGTATAATATTCTGTAGTTTTTGTTACTGTCTTAATATGTGTTATATTCTGTAGTTGTTGTTACTGTCTTAATATGTGTAGTATTTTATAGTTGTTGTAACTGTCTTAATATGTGTAATATTCTGTAGTTGTTGTTACTATTTTAGTATGTGTAATATTCTGTAGTTGTTGTTACTGTCTTAGTATGTGTTATATTCTGTAGTTGTTGTTACTATCTTAGTATGTGTAATATTCTGTAGTTGTTGTTACTGTCTTAATATGTGTAGTATTCTGTATCTATAGTAACTGTCTTAGTATGTGTAGTTTTCTGTAGTTGTTGTTTCAGTCTCAGTATGTGTAATGTTCTGTAGTTGTTGTTACTGTCTTAGTATGTGTTATATTATGTAGTTGTTGTACCTATCTTAGTGTATGTAATATTCTGTAGTTGTTTTTACTGTCCAAGTATGCGTAATATTCTGTAGTATTTGTTACAGTTTCAGTATGTGTAACATTCTGTAGTTTTTGTTACTGTCATAGAATGTGTAATATTCTGTAGTTATTATACTGTCATAGTATGTATAATACTCTGTAGTTGTTGTTTCAATCTCAGTATGTGTAATATTCTGTAGTTGTTGATACTGTCTTAGTAAATGTTATATTATGCAGGTGTTGTTACATTCTCAGTATGTGTATTGTTCTGTAATTGTTGTTACTGTCTTAGTATGTGTAATATTCTAAAATTGTTGTTACAATCTCAGTATGTGTAATGTTCTGTAATTGCAGTTACTATCTCAGTATGTGTAATATTCTATAGTTGTTGTTTCAGTCTCAGAATGTGTAATATTCTGTAGTTGTTGTTACAATCTCTGTATGTGTAATATTCTGTAGTTGTTGTTAATGTCTCAGTATGTGTAATATTCTGTAGTTGTTGTTATAGTCTCAGTTTCTGTAACATTCTGTAATTGTTGTTACTATCTTAGTATGTGAAATATTCTGTAGTTGTTGTTACTGTCTTAGTATGTGTTTTATTATGCAGTTGTTGTTACAGTCTCAGTATATGTAATGTTCTGTAGTTGTTGTAACTGTCTCAGTATGTGTAATATTCTGTAGTTGTTGTTATAGTCTCAGTTTCTGTAACATTCTGTAGTTGTTGTGACTGTCTCAGTATGTATACTATTCTGTAGTTATTGTTTCTGTCTCAGTATGTGTAAAATTCTGGAGTTGTTGTTACTGTCTCAGCATGTGTAATATTCTGTAGTTGTTTTTACTGTCTTAGTATGTGTAGTATTCTGTAGTTGTTGTAACTGTGTCACTATGTGTTATATTCTGTAGTTGTTATTACTGTATTAGTATATGTAATATTCTGTAGTTGTAGTTACAATCTGTGTATGTTTAATCTTCTGTAGTTGTTGTTATTGTCTCAGTATGTGTAATACTCTGTAGTTTTTGTTACTGTCTCAGTATGCGTAATATTCTGTAATTGTAGTTACTATCTTAATATGTGTAATATTCTGTAGTTGTAGTTATAGTCTCAGTATGTGTAATATTCTAAAGTTGTTGTTACAATCTTAGTATGTGTAATATTCTGAAGTTGTTGTTACAATCTCTGTATGTGTAATATTCTGTAGTTGTTGTTACTGTTTAGTATGTGTAATATTCTATAGTTGTTGTTTCAGTCTCAGTATGTGTTATATTCTGTAGTTGTTGTTACTGTCTTAATATATGTAGTATTCTGTATCTGTTGTTACAGTCTCAGTATGTGTTACAATGTTCTGTAGTTGTTGTTACTGTTTCAGTATGTGTAATATTCTGTAGTTGTTGTTACAATCTGTGTATGTGTAATCTTCTGTAGTTCTTGTTACTGTCTTAGTATGTGTAATATTCTGTAGTTTTTATTACTATCTTAGTATGTGTTATATTCTGTAATTGTTTTTACTGTCTAAGTATGTGTAATATTCTAAAGTTGTTGTTACAATCTCAGTATGTGTAATATTCCATAGTTGTAGTTACAATCTCTGTATGTGTAATATTCTGTAGTTGTTGTTACTGTTTAGTATGTGTCATATTCTATATTTGTTGTTTCAGTCTCAAATTGTGTACTATTCTGTAGTTGTTGTTACAATCTCTGTATGTGTAATATTCTGTAGTTGTTGTTACTGTCTTAGTATGTGTAATATTCTGTAGTTGTTTTTTCAGTCACGGTATGTATAATCTTCTGTACTAAGTATGTGTTATATTCTGTAGTTGTTGTTACTATCTTAGTATGTGTAATATTTTGTATTTGTTGTTACTGTCTTAGTATGTGTTATATTATGCAGTTATAGTTACATTCTCAGTATGTGTAATGTTCTGTAGTTGTTGTTACTGTCTCAGTATGTGTTATATTTTGTAGTTTTTTTTTCAGTCTCAGTTTGTGTAATATTCTGTAGTTGTTGTTACTGTCTCGGTATGTGTAATATTTTGTAGTTGTTGTTTCAGTCTCAGTTTGTGTAATGTTCTGTAGTTTATGTTTCAATCTCGGTATATGTAATATTCTGTAGTTTTTGTTACTCTCCTATTATGTGTAATAGTCTGTAGTTGTTGTTTCAATCTCAGAATGTGTAATATTCTGTAGTTTTTGTTTCAGTCTCAATATTTGTAATATTCTGTAGTTTTTGTTTCAGTCTCAGTATGTGTAATATTCCATAGATGTTGTTATTGTCTCAGTAAGGGTAATATTCCCTAGTTGGTACAGTCTCAGTATGTGTAATATTCTGTAGGTGTTGTTACTGTCTTACTAGTGTAATATTCTGTATCTGTTGTTACAATATCTACCTATTGTACAAAAGACAACACATCAATGGTTATCTACGGTTTCAAGGCTAATTTAGTTGCATGTTTAAGTATGATTTGGTTTGCGCAACAAAAATATAAATAATTATATATTGTGTAAATAACAATTCGAAAAGATGTAATTTGCCATGTTATTTCGATATAAATTAGTTATAGAACATACAAAACATGTACTTTATTTCGATTTAAGCATATACTGCTCCAAATACAAAAATATCAAAGCATGCGTGAATCAAACAAAACATAGATATGCGTAAAATTATATGATTATGATTCTATTTGTTTGGGTATTTCGGCAAAATAAAAATTACCAATTTTCAATTTAATTTAGACTTTAGTTTTATATTTTCCCCCAAACATAGTTACACTGAGTTTGTGCTTAGTTGTAAACAAATCTACGTAAACTGTTATATTGCAATTAAAGTAGAAACATTATACTCGTGCACATCTCATTAAAATAATAATAATAAATTAATTGTATTCTAAAATATAAAGTGGGTCAGTAGTACAGCGGATAGGGGTTCAGATGGCAGAGGTCGCGAGTTTGACCCAGGCTTTACCTGACCTCTCGAAACACAATTCAGTACCAGATCTAATAAGGGAATGCACTGGAGAACGATATGCATAAGCTCCAAGCTTACTTGACAATCAAGCTAATTTAAATTAATGTAAAATAAATGTAGGTATGCCAAATTAACACGACAGACCGAAATAACACATTAGACATAGGAAATAAAAACTAGCAAACGTAAATTTCTAGGTGACCTTTTTGAGGTTGTGATTTTATATTGACTAAAGAACAGCTTTTGATCATGAGGAAGGTTTAAATAAACAAAAAAGAACATGTGTTCACTGCCTATAAAATAGTAAATATATTGTTTTCCCGCTTTCCTACAAAATCGATACGCCTGATCACGTGCACGTAAGCACGTAACAATTAAGCCACTATAAAAGTTGTGAAAGGGGCAACAAGTAAGAAATGACAACAATAATAATAATAATAATAATAATAATAATAATAAAGAAGAAAAAATACTCAGATAATAATAATATGATAATATAATAATATAATAATAAAGTAATATAGCAATAATAACAATAATATTAGTAATAATAGTAATAAATAATAATAAAATATATAATAGATATCAATAATAATAATGATAATAATAAAATTATAAAAAAACTGCATATTTTAGTATTGATTTTGACTATATATTTCTTATCCAATCACATGCCAAGGGTTAAATAAAGATTCATTCATCTGGCACAAATTATAATCAAAATGAAAATTACACACACCGGCAGGGTTCTTTGTGATCAATGGACGATAAATCACCAATTAACTATTTATTGACACACATGTGGTTCTAACCATGGGTATCTGTTTTGATGATTGCCATGCAATTCTGCCTTCATTATAGTAATTAAATTGTTATATTAATTGTGAACGACTGACCAGATGCACATACGCACGTATCCAATATAAAAGCTGTAAACAAATCAATAAGTCAATATGTATATTATAATAAAAGCTCCAATGATAATAATATTTCAAAAAAAATAAAACAAATAATGAAAGTAAAAAATAATACAAATAAAATACTACATTTTTACAAGGAATTATTTAGAGACATGTCTTTAATTTTTATTAGTTTTAAAATTGTAGGATTGTTTTATTTTGTAAATTAACAATTCTGATCTGTTTTTTATACGAAATCGCTTTGGCAGCTGTGGTAAAATGACAGCCTTGAATACATATCCCTTTATACGTGTATGGCACACTTTCTACCATTCACTCAGAACTGGCGTGGGGTTTTCGTTGTTTATTTGTTGTTAATTGGCTGGCAGTTTTTCTTTCTTATCTTTTCTTTTCAATCACATAATGTTGGCTCAATTAAAATTCATCCATCTGGCACGAATTACAATCAAAATGAAATCATACATATCTTCCGTGGTCAATAGACCGATAAGTCACCACTTTAGCATATAACTTAATTGACACGGCTCTCACTGGCATGTGGCATAACGTAATTAACACCACGGGTGTGTTGCTGCGTGTCATATAATTAGTGGTATAGCACAGTGGGTGTAGTTTCAAACAAGTTTAATATTGTTTGTCATTTTAAATAATATATTAACATAAAGCATACTATCAGTAAAAGAATAATTTGAGAAACCCACTGAAAAAAGTTTATTGCAAGTATATTTATATACATAATGATAACGAAAATAATTATAAAAACTTAAAATATCAGAATATCTTTTTTTAAGTTTAGTGAAGCCATATTTGGACCCACATCGAGAAAAAACACTACAAGATTATTATTTTTCAAAAATCATTGATTATAATGTCGAATTGCATCGCACAGATTATAATAAATTTTTTCATCAGCCATGCAGTGCATATTATTGATTATAAAGCTTATTTTAGTTTGAACATTAACAAAACCAATGATATATCCACATGTTGTTAAGTCACTGCTTACACTGAGCAGATTTATGGATTACCATAAGGCCAACGAGGTATCAACAGTATGGAATTATTAATTAAATTTAATTATAAATAACAATTTTTTTAGTTTATGTTGATGATGTATATGTAAATTTTGTGGACAAACTTTATTGCTTTCCTGTAACAAACGGCTTACGGTATATCAAAGAAAATACTGACGCAAACAAATGTCGGTCTGGATAACAGAAGCCGGTATAACCTGCGATATTCTTTGATCACCCAGACCACTGATCACATATCAAAACATAGACACTTCCGTTAAACATTCCTACTATCGATACTTGTTCAACCTTTCGCCCAGCGGGTGACATAATCTGTAGACAAACAATCTGATTATGAATTAATTTACCTTGATTAAATCCCATGGATACATTTAATTGCTCCATTGGAACAGATTAAATTAAAAAGTCAATATAGAATCAGTTGAAAGAGTTGAGATGTTACGATTGGTTATGGGCCGGAAACCGAACTGAGCGAACTGAACGTTGAGTGAACGCTGAACGAAGCGAACGCTAAGAGGAGTATTAAATACAGCACTCAGCTATACAGCGCTCATGAGCGAATACTTGCGTTTGTGAGTGCATTAAATTAACCGCGTTTAATCGAGTGCACGCAAACGGAGCGCGAACGGAGTGCGAACTAAGTGCAAACGGAGCGCGAACGGAGTGCAAACTGAGCGCAAACGGAGTGCAATTATGGGGTACTTGAGCGGTTTAGGGTCTGTAGTATATGTTATATTCTGTAGTTGTTTTTACAGACTCTGAGTATGTGTCATATTTTGTAGTTGTTGTTACATGCTTAGTATGTGTAGTATTCTATAGGTGTTGTTACCATCTTAGTATATGTAATATTTTGTATAAATTTTTACAATCTCTGTATGTGTAATATTCTGCAGTTGTTAATACAGTCTCAGTATGTATAACGTTCTGTAGTTGTTGTGTGTAATATTCTGTAGTTGCTGTTACTGTCTTAGTATGTGTAATATTCTGTAGTTGTTGTTACTGTCTCAGTATGTCTAATATTTTGTAATTGTTGTTACTGTCTTAGTATGTGTAATATTTGTGTAATTGTTGTTACAGTCTCAGTATCTGTTATATTCTGTAGATGTTGTTACTAACTTAGTATGTGTAATATTCTGTAGTTGTAGTTACAGTCTTCAGTATGTGTAATATTCTGTAGTTGTTGTTACAGTCTCAGTATCTGTTATATTCTGTAGATGTTGTTACTATCTTAGTATGTGTATTATTCTGTAGTTGTAGTTACAGTCTTCAGTATGTGTAATATTCTGTAGTTGTTATTACTGTTTTAGTATGTGTAATATTCTGTAGTTGTTGTTACTGTGTCAGTATCTGTAATATTCTGTAGTTGTTGTTACTGTGTCAGTATCTGTAATATTCTGTAGTTGTTGTTACTGTGTCACTGTCTGTAATATTCTGTAGTTGTTGATACTGTGTCAGTATGTGTAATATTCTGTAGTTGTTGTAAATACTGTGTCAGTATATGTAATATTCTGTAGTTGTTATTACTGTCTTAGTATGTGTAATATTCTGTAGTTGTCGTTACAGTCTTCAGTATGTGAAATATTTTGTAGTTGTTGTTAATGTCTCAGTATGTGTAATATTGAGTAGTTGTAGTTACAGTCTTCAGTATGTGTAATATTCTGTATTTGTTGTTACTGTCTCAGTATGTGTAATATTCTGTAGTTGTTTTTATTATCTCAGTATGTGTTATATTCTGTAATTGTTGTTACTGTCTGAGTATTGTCTCAGTTACTATTGTCACTGTCTTAGCATGTGTAATATTCTGTAGTTGTAGTTACAGTCTTCAGTATGTGTAATATTCTGTAGTTGTTGTTACTTTCTTAGTATGCCTAATATTCTGTAGCTTTTGTTACTATCTTAGTATATGTTATGTTCTGTATATGTTGTTACAATCTCTGTATGTGTAATATTCTGCAGTTATTGTTACTGTCTTAGTATGTGTAATATTCTGCAGTTGATGTTTTAGTCTCAGTATGTGATATTCTGTAGTTGTTGTTACTGTCTTAGTAAGTGTTATATTCTGTAGTTGTTGTTACTGTCTTAGTAAGTGTTATATTCTGTAGTTGTTGTTACAGTCTCAGTATCTGTAATATTCTGTAGTTGTTGTTACTGTCTTAGTAAGTGTTATATTTTGAAGTTTTTGTTACAGTCTTTAAGTATATGTAATATTCTGAATATGTTGTTACAATCTCTGTATATAATTATTATTATTATATTATTATAATACAGATATTTTAGCTACAGCTACAGACTATTATATATGCAGATACTGTAACAACAGCTACAGACTATTATATATACAAGGACTGTAACAACAGCTATGGAATATTATATATATACAGAGACTGTAACAACAGCTACAGAATATTATATATACAGAGACTGTAACAACATCTACAGAATATTATATATATACAGAGACTGTTACAATAGCTACAGAATATTATATATACAGATATTTTAACAACAGCTACAGACTATTATATATGCAGAGACTGTAACAACAGCTACATACTATTACGTATGCAGAGACTGTAACAACAGCTACAGAATATTAAACATACAGGGACAGCAACAACAGCTACATACTATTATATATACAGAGACTTTAACAACAGCTACAGAATATAACATATACAGAGATTGCAACAACAGCTACAGAATATTATATATACAGTGACTGTAACAACAGCAACATAATATGATATATATGATATATACAGAGACTGTAACAACAGCTAAAGACTATTACATATACAGATACTGTAACAGCAGTTACATACTGTGACATATATAGAGACTGTAACAACAGTTACAGACTATTACATATACAGTGAATGTAACAACAGCTACATTCTATTATATATATACTGGATCTGTAACAAGAGCTACATACTATTATATATACAGGGACTGTAACAACAGCTACAGACTATTATATATACAGGGACTGTAACAACAGCTACAGAATATTATATATACATAGATTATAACAACGGCTACAGAACATTATAAACATACAGAGACTGTAACAACAGCTACATACTATTATATATACAGAGACTGTAACAATAGTTACAGAATATTACACATACACAAACTGTAACAATAGCTACATACTATTATATATACAGAGACTGTAAGAACAACTACAGAATATTACATATACAGAGACTATAACAACAGCTACAAAATATTATATATACAGAGACTGCAACAACAGTTACAGAATATTATATATACAGAGACTGTAACAATAGTTAGAGAATATTACACATACACAAACTGTAACAACAGCTACATACTATTATATATACAGAGACTGTAACAACAGCTAAATACTATTATATATACCGGGTCTGTAACAACAGTTACATACTTTTATATATACCGGGACTGTAACAACCATTACATACTATTATATACACATAGACTGTAACAACAGCTACATACTATTATATATATCGGGACTGTCACAACAGCTAAAGAATATTATATATACAGAGACTGTAACAACAGCTACAGAATATTACATGTACAGAGACTGCAACAACAGTTACAGAATATTACATATACAAAAAATGTAACAACAGCTACATACTATTATATATAAATAGAGACTAATACAACAGTTACATAATATTAAACATACAGGGACTGTAACAACAGCTACATACTATTATATATACATAGACTGTAACAACAGCTACAGAATATTATATATACAGAGACTGCACAAATAGCTACATGTTATTATATATACAGAGACTGTAACAACAGCTACAGAATATTACATATACACAGACTGTAACAACAGTTACATACTATTACATATAAAGAGACAGTAACAACATCTACCGAATATTAGATATACAGGGACTGTAACAACAACTGTAGAATATTATATATATACAAAGACTGTAACAACAGCTACAGAATATTATATATATACAAACTGTAACAACAGCTTCATACTATTATATTTACAGAGACTGTAACAACAGCTACAGAATATTACATATATAGAGACTGCATGAATAGCTAAAGAATATGATATAAACAGAGACTGTAACAACAGCTACAGAATATTCCATATACAGAGACTGTAACAACAGCTACTGAATATTAGATATACAGGGACTGTAACCACAGCTACAGATTATTATAAATACCGGATCTGTAACAACAGCTACATACTATTATATATGCAGAGACTGTAACAACAGCTACAGACTATTATATATACAGGGACTGTAAACACCGGCTATAGTATATAATATATATACAGAGACCGTAACAACAGCTACAGAATATTATATATATATAGTCTGTAACAACAGCTACAGAACAGTATAAACATACAGAGACTGTAACAACAGCTACATACTATTATATATACAGAGACTGTAACAATAGTTACAGAATATTACACATACACAAACTGTAACAATAGCTACATACTATTTTATATACAGAGACTGTAAAAACAGCTACAGAATATTACATATACAGCTACAGAATATTATATATATATATACAGAAAATGTTACAATAGCTACAGAATATTATATATACAGAGATTTTAATGACAGCTACAGACTATTATATATGCAGAGACTGAAACAACAGCTACATACTATTATATATGCAGAGACTGTTACAACAGCTACAGAATATTAATCATACTGGGACTGCAACAACAGCTACATACTATTATATATACATAGGCTGTAACAACAGCTACATGCTATTATATATACATAGACTGTAACAACAGCTACTGATTATTAGATATACAGGGACTGTAACAACAGCTACATACTATTATATATACATAGACTGTAACAACAGCTACATACTATTATATATACATAGGCTGTAACAACAGCTACATTCTAATATATATACATAGACTGTAACAACAGCTACTGAATATTACATATACAGGGACTGTAACAACAGCTACATACTATTATATATACAGGGACTGTAACAACAGCTACATACTATTATATATGCCGGATCTGTAACAACAGCTACATTCTATTATATGCAGAGACTGTAACAACAGCTACAGACTATTATATATACAGGGACTGTAACAACAGCTATAGAATATTATGTATACAGGGACTGTAACAACAGCTACAGAATATTATATATACAGAGACTGTAACAACAGCTCCAGAATATTATATATATACAGAGACTGTAACAACAGATACATACTATTATATATACAGAGACTATATCAACAGTTACAGAATATAACACATAAACAAACTGTAACAAGAGCCACATACTATTATATATACAGAGACTGTAACAAAATATTAAACATACAGTTACAGAATATTATATATACAGAGACTGTAACAACAGCTACAGAATATTACATATACAGCTACAGAATATTATATATATATACAGAAAATGTTACAATAGCTACAGAATATTATATATACAGAGATTTTAACAACAGCTACAGACTATTATATATGCAGAGACTGAAACAACAGCTACATACTATTATATATGCAGAGACTGTAACAACAGCTACAGAATATTAATCATACAAGGACTGCAACAACAGCTACATACTATTGTATATACAGAGACTGTAACAACAGCTACATAATATTACATATAGAGAGACTGCAACAACAGCTATATAATATTATATATACATAGACTGTAACAACAGCTATATACTATTATATATACTGGATCTGTAACAACAGCTACAGACTATTACATATACAGAGACTGTAACAACAGTTACAGACTATTACATATACAGAGACAGTAACAACATCTACCGAATATAAGATATACAGGGACTGTCACAACAACTGTAGAATATTATATATATACAGCTACAGACTATTAGATATGCAGAGACTGTAACAACAGCTACATACTGTTATATATACAGAGACTGTAACAACAGCTACAGAATATTACATATACAGAGACTGCAACAACAGCTACATAATATTATATACACTGAGACTGTAACAACAGTTACATAATATTAAACATACAGAGGCTGCAACAAAAGTTACAGAATATTATATATACATAGACTGTAACAACAGCTACAGAATATTATATATACAGAGAATGTAACAACAGCTACAGAATATTACACATACAGTTACTGTAACAACAGTTACAGAATATTACACATACAGCTACATAATAGCATATATATACAGAGACTGTTACAATAGCTACAGAATAATATATATACAGAGACTGTAACAACCGCTACAGAATATTATATATACAGAGACTGTAACAATAGATACAGAATATGATATATAGAGAGATTTTAACAACAGCTACAGACTATTAGATATGCAGAGACTGTAACAACAGCTACATACTGTTATATATACAGAGACTGTAACAACAGCTACAGAATATTACATATACAGAGACTGCAACAACAGCTACATAATATTATATACACTGAGACTGTAACAACAGTTACATAATATTAAACATACAGAGGCTGCAACAAAAGTTACAGAATATTATATATACATAGACTGTAACAACTGCTACAGAATATTATATATACAGAGAATGTAACAACAGCTACAGAATATTACACATACAGTTACTGTAACAACAGTTACAGAATATTACACATACAGCTACATAATAGCATATATATACAGAGACTGTTACAATAGCTACAGAATAATATATATACAGAGATATTAACAACAGCTATAGACTATAATATATGCACAGAGACTATAACAACAGCATTATATCATTATATATGCAGAGACTGTAACAACAGCTACAGAATATTAATCATACGGGGACTGTTACAACAGCTATATACTATAATATATACAGAGACTGTAACAACAGCTACAGAATATAACATATACAGAGACTGCAACAACAGCTACAAAATATTATATATACAGATTGTAACAACAGCTACATACTATTATATATACAGAGACTGTTACAACAGCTACAGACTATTACATATACAGATTTAGTGACAACTGCTACCTAATATTAGATATTCAGGGACTGTTACAACAGCTACATAATATTATATATACCAGATCTGTAACAATAGCTACATGCTATTATATATGCAGAGACTGTAACAACAGCTACAGACTATTATATATACAGGGACTGTAACAACAGCTATAGAATATCATATATATACAGAGACTGTAACAATAGTAAGAGAATATTACACATACACAAACTGTAATAACAGCCACATACTATTATATCTACAGAGACTGTAACAACAGTTACAGAATATTAAACATACAGGGATAGCAACAACAGTTACAGAATATTATATATACAGAGACTGTAACAACAGCTACAGAATATTACATATACAGACAATATAACAACAGCTACAGAATATTATATTTACAGAGAATGCAACAATAGTTACAGAATAATATATATACAGAGACTGTAACAACAGCTACAGAATATATTATATACAGAGACAGTAACAACAGTTACAGAATATTAAACAAACAGGGACTGCAACAACAGTTACAGAATATTACACATACAGAGACTGAAACAACAGTTACAGAATATTACAAATACAGTGTCTGAAACAACAGTTACAGAATATTACACATACAGAGACTGAAACAACAGTTACAGAATATTAAACATACAGGGCCTGCTACAACAGTTACAGAATATTACACATACAGAGACAGCAACAACAGTTACAGAATATTAAACAAACCGGGACTGCAACAACAGTTACAGAATATTAAACATACAGGGACTGCAACAACAATTACAGAATATCACACATACAGAGACTGCAACAACAGTTACAGAATATTAAACATACAGGGACTGCAACAACAGTTACATAATATTAAACATACAGGGACTGCAACAACAGTTACAGAATGTTAAAAATACAGAGTCAGCAAAACCAGTTACAGAATATTACACATACAAAGACTGCAACAACAGTTACAGAATATTACACATATACAGGAACTGCAAAAACAGTTACTGAATATTACACATACAGAGACTGCAACAAAAGTTACAGAATATTACACATACAAAGAATGCAACATCAGTTACAGAAATTACACATACAGAGACTGGAATAACAGTTACATAATATTACAAATACAGAGACTGCAACAACAGTTGCAGAATATTAAACATACAGGGACTGCAACAACAGTTACAAAATATTACACATACAGGGACTGCAACAACAGTTACAGAATGTTAAAAATACAGGGTTAGCAAAACCAGTTACAGAATATTACATATACAGAGACTGCAACAACAGTTACAGAATATTACACATACAGAGACTGCAACAACAGCTACAGAATATTACACATACAGGGACTGCAACAACAGTTACTGAATATCACACAGACTGCAACAACAGTTACAGAATATTACATATACATAGATTGTAAGAACAGTTTCAGAATATTACACAGACTGCAACAACAGTTACAGAATATTACATGAACACAGACTGTAAGAACAGTTATAGAATACTACATATACAAAGACTGTAAGAACAGTTACAGAATTATCTACATATACACAGACTGTAAGAAAAACAGTTATAGAATACTACACAGACTGCAGCAACAGTTACAGAATATTACATATTTACAGACTATAACAACAGTTACAGAATATTACATATTTACAGACTATAACAACATTTACAGAATATTACATGAACACAGACTGTAAGAACAGTTATAGAATATTGCATATACACAGACTGTAACAACAGTTACAGAATATTACACAGACAGCAACAACAGTTTCAGAATATTACATATAAACAGACTGTAACAACAGTTACAGAATATTACATGAACACAGATTGCAACAACAGTTACAGAATATTACATAGAAGGCAACAACAGTGACAGAATATTACACAGACTGTAACAACAGTTACAGAATATTACATATTTACAGACTATAACAACAGTTACAGAATATTACATATACACAGACTATAACAACATTTACAGAATATTACATGAACACAGACTGTAAGAACAGTTATAGAATATTGCATATACACAGACTGTAACAACAGTTACAGAATATTACACAGACAGCAACAACAGTTTCAGAATATTACATATAAACAGACTGTAACAACAGTTACAGAATATTACATGAACACAGATTGCAACAACAGTTACAGAATATTACATAGAAGGCAACAACAGTGACAGAATATTACACATACTCAGACACTAAAAACAGTTACAGAATATTACACAGACTGCAACAACAGTTACAGAATATTACATGTACACAGACTGTCATAGCATTTACAGAATATTACATATACACAGACTGTAATATCAGTTACAGAAGATTACGTATACACAGACTGTCACAACAGTTCAAGAATATTACAAATAAACAGACTGTTAAAACAGTTACAGAATATTACACAGACTGTAAGAAGTGTTACACAATATTACACATACACAGACTGTAACAACAGTTACAGAATATTACACAGAAAGCAAAAACAGTTACAGAATATAACATATACATACTGTAACAACAGTTACAGAATATTACACATACACAGACTGCAACAACAGTTACAGAATATTACACATACACAGACTGTAACAACAGTTACATAATATTACATAAACACAGACTGCAACAACAGTTACATAATATTACATAAACACAGACTGCAACAACAGTTACAGAATACTACACAGGCTGCAACAACAGTTACAGAATATTACACAGACTGCAACAACAGGTACAGAATATTACACATATACACAAACTGCAACAACAGTTACAGAATACTACACAGACTGCAACAACAGTAACAGAATACTACACAGACTGCAACAACAGTTACAGAATATTACACATACACAGACTGCAACAACAGTTACAGAATATTACACATACACAGACTGCAACAACAGTTACAGAATATTACACATACACAGACTGCAACAACAACTACAGAATATTACATAGGCTGCAACAACAGTTATTTAATGTTATATATACACAGACTGTAACAAAAGTTGCAGAATATAACATATACACAGACTGAAACAAAAGTTACAGAATATTACACATACAGAGACTGCAACAACAGTTACAGAATATTACACAGACTGCAACAATAGTTACATAATATTACATACAAATAAACTGTAATAACAGTTACAGATTGTTACACATACAGAGACTGCAACAACAGTTACAGAATATTAAACATACAGGACTGCAACAACAGTTACAGAATATTACACATACAGGGACTGCAAGAACAATTACAGACTATTACACCTACAGGGACTGTAACAACAGATATAGAATATTACACATACAGAGAGTACAACAACAGTTACAGAATATTACAAATACAGAGATTGCAACAACAGTTACAGAATATTAAACATACAGAACTGCAACAACAGTTACAGAATATTAAACATACAGGGTCTGTAACAACTGTTACAGAATATTACAAATACAGAGACTGCAACAACAGTTACGGAATATTAAACATACAGGGACTGCAACAACTGTTACAGAATATTAAACATACAGAGACTGCAAGAACAATTACAGAATATTACAGAAGCTGGAACAACATTTACAGAATACTAAACATATAGGGACTGCAACAACAGTTACAGAATATTACACATATAGAGACTGCAACAACAGTAACAGAATATTAAACATACCGGGACTGCAACAACAGTTACAGAATATTACACATACAGAGACTGCAACAACAGTTACAGAATATTAAACATACAGGGCCTGCAACAACAGTTACAGAATATTACATATACAGAGACTGCAACAACAGTTACAGAATATTAAACATACCGGGACTGCAACAACAGTTACAGAATATTACACATACAGGGACTGCAACAACAGTTACATAAGAGACTGCAACAACATTTACAGAATATTAAACATACAGGGACTGCAACAACAGTTACAGAATATTACACATATACAGTACCTGCAAAAACAGTTACTGAATATTACACATACAGAGACAGCATCAAAAGTTACCGAAATTACACATACAGGACTGCAACAACAGTTACAGAAATTACACATACTGAGACTGCAACAACAGTTACAGAATATTAAACATACGGGACTGCAACAACAGGTACAGAATATTAAACATACAGGGACTGTAACAACAGTTACAGAAATTACACACACAGAGACTGCAACAACAGTGACAGAATATTAATCATACAGGGACTGCAACAACAGTTACAGAATATTACATAATTATACAGAGACTGCAACAACCGTTACTGAATATTAAATATACAGAGACTGCAACAACATTTACAGAATATTACACATACAGGGACTGCAACAACAGTTACTGAATATTAAATATACAGGGACTGCAACAAAAGTTACAGAATATTACACAGACTGTAACAACAGTTATAGAATATTAAACATACACAGACTGTAACAACAGTTACAGAATATTACACATACACAGACTGCAACAACAGTCACAGAATATTACACAGACTGCAACAACAGTTACAGAATGTAACATATACACAGACTGTAACAACAGTTACAGAATATTACACATAAACAGACTGCAACAACAGTTACAGAATATTACAGATACACAGACTGCAACAACAGTTACAGAATATTACAGATACACAGACTGCAACAACAGCTACAGAATATTACACAGACTGCAACAACAGTTACAGAATATTACATATACACAGACTGCAACAACAGTTACAGAATATTACACAGACTGCAACAACAGTTACAGAATATTACATATACACAGACTGTCACAACAGTTCGAGAATATTAAAAATACACAGACTGTTAAAACAGTTACAGAATATTACACATACAGGGACTGCAACAACAGTTACAGAATATTAAACATACAGAGACTGGAACAACAGTTACATAATATTACAAATACAGAGACTGCAACAACAGTTGCAGAATATTAGATATACAGGGAGTGCAACAACAGTTACAGAATATTACACATACAGGGATTGCAACAACAGTTATAGAATATTACACATACAGTGACTGAAACAACAGTTACAGAATATTTCACATACAGGGACTGCAACAACAGTTACAGAATATTACACATACAGAAACTGGAACAACAGTTACAAAATATTACAAATACAGAGACTGTAACAACAGTTACAGAATACTTAACATATAGGGACTGCAACAACAGTTACAGAATATTACACATACAGGGACTGCAACAACAGTTACAGACTATTACACCTACAGGGACTGTAACAACAGATATAAAATATTACACATACAGAGCGTACAACAACAGTTACAGAATATTACAAATACAGAGATTGCAACAACAGTTACAGAATATTAAACATACAGGGACTGCAACAATGGTTATATAATAATAAACATACAGGGACTGCAACAACAGTAATAGAAAATTACAAAAACAGAGACTGCAACAACAGTTACAGAATATTAAACATACAGGGACTGCAACAACAGTTACAGAATATTAAACATACATATACTGCAAGAACAGTTACAGAATAATACAAATACAAAGACTGCAACATAAGTTACAGAATATTAAACATATAGGGACTGCAACAACAGCTACAGAATATTACACATACATGGACTGCAACAACAGTTACATAAACTTACACATACAGAGATGACTGAAACAACAGTTACTGAATATTTCACATAGAGATTGGAACAGCAGTAACAGAATATTAAATATACAGGGACTGCAACAACAGTTACAGAATATTAAACATACAGGGACTGCAACAACAGTTACAGAATATAAAACATACAGGGTCTGCAACAACAGTTACAGAATATTACACATACAGTGACTGCAACAACAGCTACTGAATATTATATATAAAGAGACTGTAACAGCAGCTACATACTATTATATATACAGGGACTGTAAACACCGGCTATAGTATATAATATATATACAGAGACTGTAACAACAGGTACAGAATATTATATATATACAGAGACTGTTACAATAGATACAGAATATTATATATATAGAGACTGTGACAACAGTTATAGAATATTAAACATACAGGGACTCCACCAACAGTTACAGAATATTATATATACAGAGACTGTAACAACAGTCACAGAATATTACAAATACAGAGACTGCAACAACAGTTACAGAATATTAAACATATAGGGATTGCAACAACAGTTACAGAATATTGCACATACCAGGACTGCAACAACAGTTACAGAATATTACACATACACAGACTGGAACACCAGTTACAGAATATTACACATACAGGGACTGCAACAACAGTTACAGAATATTACACATACAGAGACTAGAACAACAGTTACAGAATATTACAAATACAGAGACTACAACAACAGTTGCAGAATATTAGATATACAGGGACTGCAACAACAGTTACAGAATATTACACATACAGGGATTGCAACAACGGTTATAGAATATTACACATACAGTGACTGAAACAACAGTTAGAGAATATTACACATACAAGGACTGCAACAACAGTTACAGAATATTACACATACAGAGACTGGAACAACAGTTACAGAATATTACACATACAGAGACTGGAACAACAGTTACAGAATATAGCACATACAGAGCTGGAACAACAGTTACAGAACATTACACATACAGGGACTGGAACAACAGTTACAGAATATTACAAATACAGAGACTGCAACAACAGTTGCAGAATATTAGATATACAGGGACTGCAACAACAGTTACAGAATATTACACATACAGGGATTGCAACAACATTTATAGAATATTACACATACAGTGACTGAAACAACAGTTAGAGAATATTACACATACAAGGACTGCAACAACAGTTACAGAATATTACAAATACAGGGACTGCAACAACAGTTACAGACTATTACACCTACAGGGACTGCAACAACAGTTACAGATTATTACACCTACAGGGACTGTAACAACAGATATAGTATATTACACATACAGAGAGTAAAACAACAGTTACAGAATATTACAAATACAGATATTGCAACAACAGTTACAGAATATTAAACATACAGGGACTGCAACAACGGTTATATAATATTAAACATACAGGGACTGCAACAACAGTTACAGAACATTACAAATACAGAAACTGCAACAACAGTTACAGAATATTAAACATACAGAGACTGAAACAACAGTTGCAGAATATTAAACATACAGAGACTGCGAGAACAGTCACAGAATATTACAGAAGCTGGAACAACATTTACAGAATATTACAAATACAAAGACTGCAACAACAGTTACAGAATATTTGACATATAGGGACTGCAACAACAGTTACAGAATATTACACAGACAGGGACTGCAACAACAGTTACATAATCTTACACATACAGGGACTGAAACAACAGTTACAGAATATTTCACATAGAGAGACTGGAACAACAGTTACAGAATATTATATATAAAGGGACTGCTACAACAGTTACAGAATATTAAACATACAGAGACTGCAACAACAGTTACAGAATATAAAACATACAGGGTCTGCAACAACAGTTACAAAATATTACACATACAGAGACTGGAACAACAGTTACTGAATATTACAAATACAGAGACTGCAACAACAGTTACAGAATACTAAACATATAGGGACTGCAACAACAGTTACAGAATATT
>CM055904.1:0-18192 GCA_029582155.1 Panopea generosa | reverse complement strand
ACATCATGCAAACAAGTTTAATGATAAATTGTATAATGGACCAGGCTGAAATCAAAACAAAATCACAAAACTCAGTTAATAATTATGTATGCCACAAAGTATGTTGCCACTGTAAGGCCATACTCAAAAAAAAAAATGTTGGAAAAAAATATGATGCACAGTCCCTTTATGTCCTGCAGTACTATACCGTTGGATGGTCCCGGTGCAAACGGAATTCTGTACACCAAGACACAAGCAGGACCTCAGGGGGCCCCCTGGCAAGCAAGGGTGACACAGAGCACCACCAGACATAAAGGGCACAGATATCAGGGTTTTTAAAACAATGAAAATTGGCCAAACAACTTTATCACCTCCCTTGATTTGCCAAACAGATATCTAACCCTGTTAATGTCTTAAAAAATGAAATATTTATCAAATCTTCCATCATTATCACCATCACCCTTTCTAAGACTTATGCAACTACTTGTATTACATCATGCAAACAAGTTTAATGATAAATTGTATAATGGACCAGCTGAAATCAAAACAAAATCACAAAACTCAGTTAATAATTATGTATGCCACAAAGTATGTTGCCACTGTAAGGCCATACTCAAAAAAAAAAATGTTGGAAAAAAAATATGATGCACAGTCCCTTTATGTCCTGCAGTACTATACCGTTGGATGGTCCCGGTGCAAACGGAATTCTGTACACCAAGACACAAGGCAGGCCTCAGGGGCCCCCTGGCAAGCAGGTGACACAGAGCACCACCAGACATAAAGGGCACAGATATCAGGGTTTTTAAAACAATGAAAATTGGCCAAACAACTTTATCACCTCCCTTGATTTGCCAAACAGATATCTAACCCTGTTAATGTCTTAAAAAATGAAATATTTATCAAATCTTCCATCATTATCACCATCACCCTTTCTAAGACTTATGCAACTACTTGTATTACATCATGCAAACAAGTTTAATGATAAATTGTATAATGGACCAGCTGAAATCAAAACAAAATCACAAACTCAGTTAATAATTATGTATGCCACAAAGTATGTTGCCACTGTAAGGCCATACTCAAAAAAAAAATGTTGGAAAAAAAATATGATGCACAGTCCCTTTATGTCCTGCAGTACTATACCGTTGGATGGTCCCGGTGCAAACGGAATTCTGTACACCAAGACACAAGGCAGGACCTCAGGGGGCCCCTGGCAAGCAGGGTGACACAGAGCACCACCAGACATAAAGGGCACAGATATCAGGGTTTTTAAACAATTAAAATTGGCTAAACAACTTTATCACCTCCCTTGATTTGCCAAACAGATATCTAACCCTGTTAATGTCTTAAAAAATGAAATATTTATCAAATCTTCCATCATTATCACCATCACCCTTTCTAAGACTTATGCAACTACTTGTATTACATCATGCAAACAAGTTTAATGATAAATTGTATAATGGACCAGGCTGAAATCAAAACAAAATCACAAAACTCAGTTAATAATTATGTATGCCACAAAGTATGTTGCCACTGTAAGGCCATACTCAAAAAAAAAAATGTTGGAAAAAAAATATGATGCACAGTCCCTTTATGTCCTGCAGTACTATACCGTTGGATGGTCCCGGTGCAAACGGAATTCTGTACACCAGACACAACAGGACCTCAGGGGCCCCCTGGCAAGCAGGGTGACACAGAGCACCACCAGACATAAAGGGCACAGATATCAGGGTTTTTAAACAATTAAAATTGGCTAAACAACTTTATACCTCCCTTGATTTGCCAAACAGATATCTAACCCTGTTAATGTCTTAAAAAATGAAATATTTATCAAATCTTCCATCATTATCACCATCACCCTTTCTAAGACTTATGCAACTACTTGTATTACATCATGCAAACAAGTTTAATGATAAATTGTATAATGGACCAGCTGAAATCAAAACAAAATCACAAAACTCAGTTAATAATTATGTATGCCACAAAGTATGTTGCCACTGTAAGGCCATACTCAAAAAAAAAAATGTTGGAAAAAAATATGATGCACAGTCCCTTTATGTCCTGCAGTACTATACCGTTGGATGGTCCCGGTGCAAACGGAATTCTGTACACCAAGACAAAGCAGGACCTCAGGGGGCCCCCTGGCAAGCACGGGTGACACAGAGCACCACCAGACATAAAGGGCACAGATATCAGGGTTTTTAAAACAATGAAAATTGGCCAAACAACTTTATCACCTCCCTTGATTTGCCAAACAGATATCTAACCCTGTTAATGTCTTAAAAAATGAAATATTTATCAAATCTTCCATCATTATCACCATCACCCTTTCTAAGACTTATGCAACTACTTGTATTACATCATGCAAACAAGTTTAATGATAAATTGTATAATGGACCAGCTGAAATCAAAACAAAATCACAAAACTCAGTTAATAATTATGTATGCCACAAAGTATGTTGCCACTGTAAGGCCATACTCAAAAAAAAAAATGTTGGAAAAAAAATATGATGCACAGTCCCTTTATGTCCTGCAGTACTATACCGTTGGATGGTCCCGGTGCAAACGGAATTCTGTACACCAAGACAAAGGCAGGACCTCAGGGGCCCCTGGCAAGCACGGGTGACACAGAGCACCACCAGACATAAAGGGCACAGATATCAGGGTTTTTAAACAATTAAAATTGGCCAAACAACTTTATCACCTCCCTTGATTTGCCAAACAGATATCTAACCCTGTTAATGTCTTAAAAAATGAAATATTTATCAAATCTTCCATCATTATCACCATCACCCTTTCTAAGACTTATGCAACTACTTGTATTACATCATGCAAACAAGTTTAATGATAAATTGTATAATGGACCAGGCTGAAATCAAAACAAAATCACAAAACTCAGTTAATAATTATGTATGCCACAAAGTATGTTGCCACTGTAAGGCCATACTCAAAAAAAAAAAATGTTGGAAAAAAAATATGATGCACAGTCCCTTTATGTCCTGCAGTACTATACCGTTGGATGGTCCCGGTGCAAACGGAATTCTGTACACCAACACAAGGCAAGGACCTCAGGGGCCCCCTGGCAAGCACGGGTGACACAGAGCACCACCAGACATAAAGGGCACAGATATCAGGGTTTTTAAACAATTAAAATTGGCCAAACAACTTTATCACCTCCCTTGATTTGCCAAACAGATATCTAACCCTGTTAATGTCTTAAAAAGTGAAATATTTATCAAATCTTCCATCATTATCACCATCACCCTTTCTAAGACTTATGCAACTACTTGTATTACATCATGCAAACAAGTTTAATGATAAATTGTATAATGGACCAGCTGAAATCAAAACAAAATCACAAAACTCAGTTAATAATTATGTATGCCACAAAGTATGTTGCCACTGTAAGGCCATACTCAAAAAAAAAAATGTTGGAAAAAAATATGATGCACAGTCCCTTTATGTCCTGCAGTACTATACCGTTGGATGGTCCCGGTGCAAACGGAATTCTGTACACCAAGACACAGGCAGGACCTCAGGGGCCCCCTGGCAAGCACGGGTGACACAGAGCACCACCAGACATAAAGGGCACAGATATCAGGGTTTTTAAACAATTAAAATTGGCTAAACAACTTTATTACCTCCCTTGATTTGCCAAACAGATATCTAACCCTGTTAATGTCTTAAAAAATGAAATATTTATCAAATCTTCCATCATTATCACCATCACCCTTTCTAAGACTTATGCAACTACTTGTATTACATCATGCAAACAAGTTTAATGATAAATTGTATAATGGACCAGCTGAAATCAAAACAAAATCACAAAACTCAGTTAATAATTATGTATGCCACAAAGTATGTTGCCACTGTAAGGCCATACTCAAAAAAAAAAATGTTGGAAAAAAAATATGATGCACAGTCCCTTTATGTCCTGCAGTACTATACCGTTGGATGGTCCCGGTGCAAACGGAATTCTGTACACCAAGACAAAGCAAGGACCTCAGGGGCCCCTGGCAAGCACGGGTGACACAGAGCACCACCAGACATAAAGGGCACAGATATCAGGGTTTTTAAACAATTAAAATTGGCTAAACAACTTTATTACCCCCTTGATTTGCCAAACAGATATCTAACCCTGTTAATGTCTTAAAAAATGAAATATTTATCAAATCTTCCATCATTATCACCATCACCCTTTCTAAGACTTATGCAACTACTTGTATTACATCATGCAAACAAGTTTAATGATAAATTGTATAATGGACCAGGCTGAAATCAAAACAAAATCACAAAACTCAGTTAATAATTATGTATGCCACAAAGTATGTTGCCACTGTAAGGCCATACTCAAAAAAAAAAATGTTGGAAAAAAAATATGATGCACAGTCCCTTTATGTCCTGCAGTACTATACCGTTGGATGGTCCCGGTGCAAACGGAATTCTGTACACCAAGACACAAGGCAGGCCTCAGGGGCCCCTGGCAAGCACGGGTGACACAGAGCACCACCAGACATAAAGGGCACAGATATCAGGGTTTTTAAAACAATGAAAATTGGCCAAACAACTTTATCACCTCCCTTGATTTGCCAAACAGATATCTAACCCTGTTAATGTCTTAAAAAATGAAATATTTATCAAATCTTCCATCATTATCACCATCACCCTTTCTAAGACTTATGCAACTACTTGTATTACATCATGCAAACAAGTTTAATGATAAATTGTATAATGGACCAGGCTGAAATCAAAACAAAATCACAAAACTCAGTTAATAATTATGTATGCCACAAAGTATGTTGCCACTGTAAGGCCATACTCAAAAAAAAAAATGTTGGAAAAAAATATGATGCACAGTCCCTTTATGTCCTGCAGTACTATACCGTTGGATGGTCCCGGTGCAAACGGAATTCTGTACACCAAGACAAGCAGGACCTCAGGGGGCCCCTGGCAAGCACGGGTGACACAGAGCACCACCAGACATAAAGGGCACAGATATCAGGGTTTTTAAACAATTAAAATTGGCCAAACAACTTTATCACCTCCCTTGATTTGCCAAACAGATATCTAACCCTGTTAATGTCTTAAAAAGTGAAATATTTATCAAATCTTCCATCATTATCACCATCACCCTTTCTAAGACTTATGCAACTACTTGTATTACATCATGCAAACAAGTTTAATGATAAATTGTATAATGGACCAGCTGAAATCAAAACAAAATCACAAAACTCAGTTAATAATTATGTATGCCACAAAGTATGTTGCCACTGTAAGGCCATACTCAAAAAAAAAAATGTTGGAAAAAAATATGATGCACAGTCCCTTTATGTCCTGCAGTACTATACCGTTGGATGGTCCCGGTGCAAACGGAATTCTGTACACCAAGACACAAGGCAGGACCTCAGGGGGCCCCCTGGCAAGCACGGGTGACACAGAGCACCACCAGACATAAAGGGCACAGATATCAGGGTTTTTAAACAATTAAAATTGGCTAAACAACTTTATACCCCCCTTGATTTGCCAAACAGATATCTAACCCTGTTAATGTCTTAAAAAATGAAATATTTATCAAATCTTCCATCATTATCACCATCACCCTTTCTAAGACTTATGCAACTACTTGTATTACATCATGCAAACAAGTTTAATGATAAATTGTATAATGGACCAGCTGAAATCAAAACAAAATCACAAAACTCAGTTAATAATTATGTATGCCACAAAGTATGTTGCCACTGTAAGGCCATACTCAAAAAAAAAAATGTTGGAAAAAAATATGATGCACAGTCCCTTTATGTCCTGCAGTACTATACCGTTGGATGGTCCCGGTGCAAACGGAATTCTGTACACCAAGACACAAGGCAGGACCTCAGGGGGCCCCCTGGCAAGCACGGGTGACACAGAGCACCACCAGACATAAAGGGCACAGATATCAGGGTTTTTAAACAATTAAAATTGGCTAAACAACTTTATACCTCCCTTGATTTGCCAAACAGATATCTAACCCTGTTAATGTCTTAAAAAATGAAATATTTATCAAATCTTCCATCATTATCACCATCACCCTTTCTAAGACTTATGCAACTACTTGTATTACATCATGCAAACAAGTTTAATGATAAATTGTATAATGGACCAGCTGAAATCAAAACAAAATCACAAAACTCAGTTAATAATTATGTATGCCACAAAGTATGTTGCCACTGTAAGGCCATACTCAAAAAAAAAAATGTTGGAAAAAAAATATGATGCACAGTCCCTTTATGTCCTGCAGTACTATACCGTTGGATGGTCCCGGTGCAAACGGAATTCTGTACACCAAGACACAAGCAAGGACCTCAGGGGCCCCCTGGCAAGCACGGGTGACACAGAGCACCACCAGACATAAAGGGCACAGATATCAGGGTTTTTAAAACAATGAAAATTGGCCAAACAACTTTATCACCTCCCTTGATTTGCCAAACAGATATCTAACCCTGTTAATGTCTTAAAAAGTGAAATATTTATCAAATCTTCCATCATTATCACCATCACCCTTTCTAAGACTTATGCAACTACTTGTATTACATCATGCAAACAAGTTTAATGATAAATTGTATAATGGACCAGCTGAAATCAAAACAAAATCACAAAACTCAGTTAATAATTATGTATGCCACAAAGTATGTTGCCACTGTAAGGCCATACTCAAAAAAAAAAATGTTGGAAAAAAAATATGATGCACAGTCCCTTTATGTCCTGCAGTACTATACCGTTGGATGGTCCCGGTGCAAACGGAATTCTGTACACCAAGACACAGGCAAGGACCTCAGGGGGCCCCTGGCAAGCAGGGTGACACAGAGCACCACCAGACATAAAGGGCACAGATATCAGGGTTTTTAAAACAATTAAAATTGGCTAAACAACTTTATTACCCCCCTTGATTTGCCAAACAGATATCTAACCCTGTTAATGTCTTAAAAAATGAAATATTTATCAAATCTTCCATCATTATCACCATCACCCTTTCTAAGACTTATGCAACTACTTGTATTACATCATGCAAACAAGTTTAATGATAAATTGTATAATGGACCAGCTGAAATCAAAACAAAATCACAAAACTCAGTTAATAATTATGTATGCCACAAAGTATGTTGCCACTGTAAGGCCATACTCAAAAAAAAAATGTTGGAAAAAAAATATGATGCACAGTCCCTTTATGTCCTGCAGTACTATACCGTTGGATGGTCCCGGTGCAAACGGAATTCTGTACACCAAGACACAAGGCAGGACCTCAGGGGGCCCCCTGGCAAGCACGGTGACACAGAGCACCACCAGACATAAAGGGCACAGATATCAGGGTTTTTAAACAATTAAAATTGGCTAAACAACTTTATTACCCCCTTGATTTGCCAAACAGATATCTAACCCTGTTAATGTCTTAAAAAATGAAATATTTATCAAATCTTCCATCATATCACCATCACCCTTTCTAAGACTTATGCAACTACTTGTATTACATCATGCAAACAAGTTTAATGATAAATTGTATAATGGACCAGCTGAAATCAAAACAAAATCACAAAACTCAGTTAATAATTATGTATGCCACAAAGTATGTTGCCACTGTAAGGCCATACTCAAAAAAAAAAATGTTGGAAAAAAATATGATGCACAGTCCCTTTATGTCCTGCAGTACTATACCGTTGGATGGTCCCGGTGCAAACGGAATTCTGTACACCAAGACAAAGGCAGGACCTCAGGGGCCCCTGGCAAGCACGGGTGACACAGAGCACCACCAGACATAAAGGGCACAGATATCAGGGTTTTTAAAACAATTAAAATTGGCTAAACAACTTTATTACCTCCCTTGATTTGCCAAACAGATATCTAACCCTGTTAATGTCTTAAAAAATGAAATATTTATCAAATCTTCCATCATTATCACCATCACCCTTTCTAAGACTTATGCAACTACTTGTATTACATCATGCAAACAAGTTTAATGATAAATTGTATAATGGACCAGCTGAAATCAAAACAAAATCACAAAACTCAGTTAATAATTATGTATGCCACAAAGTATGTTGCCACTGTAAGGCCATACTCAAAAAAAAAAGTTGGAAAAAAAATATGATGCACAGTCCCTTTATGTCCTGCAGTACTATACCGTTGGATGGTCCCGGTGCAAACGGAATTCTGTACACCAAGACACAAGCAGGACCTCAGGGGCCCCTGGCAAGCACGGGTGACACAGAGCACCACCAGACATAAAGGGCACAGATATCAGGGTTTTTAAACAATTAAAATTGGCTAAACAACTTTATTACCTCCCTTGATTTGCCAAACAGATATCTAACCCTGTTAATGTCTTAAAAAATGAAATATTTATCAAATCTTCCATCATTATCACCATCACCCTTTCTAAGACTTATGCAACTACTTGTATTACATCATGCAAACAAGTTTAATGATAAATTGTATAATGGACCAGCTGAAATCAAAACAAAATCACAAAACTCAGTTAATAATTATGTATGCCACAAAGTATGTTGCCACTGTAAGGCCATACTCAAAAAAAAAAATGTTGGAAAAAAAATATGATGCACAGTCCCTTTATGTCCTGCAGTACTATACCGTTGGATGGTCCCGGTGCAAACGGAATTCTGTACACCAAGACAAGGGCAGGACCTCAGGGGGCCCCTGGCAAGCAGGGTGACACAGAGCACCACCAGACATAAAGGGCACAGATATCAGGGTTTTTAAAACAATTAAAATTGGCTAAACAACTTTATACCCCCTTGATTTGCCAAACAGATATCTAACCCTGTTAATGTCTTAAAAAATGAAATATTTATCAAATCTTCCATCATTATCACCATCACCCTTTCTAAGACTTATGCAACTACTTGTATTACATCATGCAAACAAGTTTAATGATAAATTGTATAATGGACCAGCTGAAATCAAAACAAAATCACAAAACTCAGTTAATAATTATGTATGCCACAAAGTATGTTGCCACTGTAAGGCCATACTCAAAAAAAAAATGTTGGAAAAAAATATGATGCACAGTCCCTTTATGTCCTGCAGTACTATACCGTTGGATGGTCCCGGTGCAAACGGAATTCTGTACACCAAGACACAGGCAGGACCTCAGGGGGCCCCCTGGCAAGCACGGTGACACAGAGCACCACCAGACATAAAGGGCACAGATATCAGGGTTTTTAAACAATTAAAATTGGCTAAACAACTTTATACCTCCCTTGATTTGCCAAACAGATATCTAACCCTGTTAATGTCTTAAAAAATGAAATATTTATCAAATCTTCCATCATTATCACCATCACCCTTTCTAAGACTTATGCAACTACTTGTATTACATCATGCAAACAAGTTTAATGATAAATTGTATAATGGACCAGCTGAAATCAAAACAAAATCACAAAACTCAGTTAATAATTATGTATGCCACAAAGTATGTTGCCACTGTAAGGCCATACTCAAAAAAAAAAATGTTGGAAAAAAAATATGATGCACAGTCCCTTTATGTCCTGCAGTACTATACCGTTGGATGGTCCCGGTGCAAACGGAATTCTGTACACCAAGACAAAGGCAGGACCTCAGGGGGCCCCTGGCAAGCACGGGTGACACAGAGCACCACCAGACATAAAGGGCACAGATATCAGGGTTTTTAAACAATTAAAATTGGCCAAACAACTTTATCACCTCCCTTGATTTGCCAAACAGATATCTAACCCTGTTAATGTCTTAAAAAATGAAATATTTATCAAATCTTCCATCATTATCACCATCACCCTTTCTAAGACTTATGCAACTACTTGTATTACATCATGCAAACAAGTTTAATGATAAATTGTATAATGGACCAGGCTGAAATCAAAACAAAATCACAAAACTCAGTTAATAATTATGTATGCCACAAAGTATGTTGCCACTGTAAGGCCATACTCAAAAAAAAAAATGTTGGAAAAAAAATATGATGCACAGTCCCTTTATGTCCTGCAGTACTATACCGTTGGATGGTCCCGGTGCAAACGGAATTCTGTACACCAAGACACAAGCAAGGACCTCAGGGGCCCCCTGGCAAGCACGGGTGACACAGAGCACCACCAGACATAAAGGGCACAGATATCAGGGTTTTTAAAACAATTAAAATTGGCTAAACAACTTTATACCTCCCTTGATTTGCCAAACAGATATCTAACCCTGTTAATGTCTTAAAAAATGAAATATTTATCAAATCTTCCATCATTATCACCATCACCCTTTCTAAGACTTATGCAACTACTTGTATTACATCATGCAAACAAGTTTAATGATAAATTGTATAATGGACCAGGCTGAAATCAAAACAAAATCACAAAACTCAGTTAATAATTATGTATGCCACAAAGTATGTTGCCACTGTAAGGCCATACTCAAAAAAAAAAATGTTGGAAAAAAAATATGATGCACAGTCCCTTTATGTCCTGCAGTACTATACCGTTGGATGGTCCCGGTGCAAACGGAATTCTGTACACCAAGACAAAGGCAGGACCTCAGGGGGCCCCTGGCAAGCACGGTGACACAGAGCACCACCAGACATAAAGGGCACAGATATCAGGGTTTTTAAACAATTAAAATTGGCTAAACAACTTTATACCTCCCTTGATTTGCCAAACAGATATCTAACCCTGTTAATGTCTTAAAAAATGAAATATTTATCAAATCTTCCATCATTATCACCATCACCCTTTCTAAGACTTATGCAACTACTTGTATTACATCATGCAAACAAGTTTAATGATAAATTGTATAATGGACCAGCTGAAATCAAAACAAAATCACAAAACTCAGTTAATAATTATGTATGCCACAAAGTATGTTGCCACTGTAAGGCCATACTCAAAAAAAAAAATGTTGGAAAAAAAATATGATGCACAGTCCCTTTATGTCCTGCAGTACTATACCGTTGGATGGTCCCGGTGCAAACGGAATTCTGTACACCAAGACAAGGCAGGACCTCAGGGGGCCCCTGGCAAGCAGGGTGACACAGAGCACCACCAGACATAAAGGGCACAGATATCAGGGTTTTTAAAACAATGAAAATTGGCCAAACAACTTTATCACCTCCCTTGATTTGCCAAACAGATATCTAACCCTGTTAATGTCTTAAAAAATGAAATATTTATCAAATCTTCCATCATTATCACCATCACCCTTTCTAAGACTTATGCAACTACTTGTATTACATCATGCAAACAAGTTTAATGATAAATTGTATAATGGACCAGGCTGAAATCAAAACAAAATCACAAAACTCAGTTAATAATTATGTATGCCACAAAGTATGTTGCCACTGTAAGGCCATACTCAAAAAAAAAAATGTTGGAAAAAAAATATGATGCACAGTCCCTTTATGTCCTGCAGTACTATACCGTTGGATGGTCCCGGTGCAAACGGAATTCTGTACACCAAGACACAGGCAAGGACCTCAGGGGCCCCTGGCAAGCACGGGTGACACAGAGCACCACCAGACATAAAGGGCACAGATATCAGGGTTTTTAAAACAATGAAAATTGGCCAAACAACTTTATCACCTCCCTTGATTTGCCAAACAGATATCTAACCCTGTTAATGTCTTAAAAAGTGAAATATTTATCAAATCTTCCATCATTATCACCATCACCCTTTCTAAGACTTATGCAACTACTTGTATTACATCATGCAAACAAGTTTAATGATAAATTGTATAATGGACCAGCTGAAATCAAAACAAAATCACAAAACTCAGTTAATAATTATGTATGCCACAAAGTATGTTGCCACTGTAAGGCCATACTCAAAAAAAAAAATGTTGGAAAAAAAATATGATGCACAGTCCCTTTATGTCCTGCAGTACTATACCGTTGGATGGTCCCGGTGCAAACGGAATTCTGTACACCAAGACACAAGGCAGGACCTCAGGGGGCCCCTGGCAAGCACGGGTGACACAGAGCACCACCAGACATAAAGGGCACAGATATCAGGGTTTTTAAAACAATTAAAATTGGCTAAACAACTTTATACCTCCCTTGATTTGCCAAACAGATATCTAACCCTGTTAATGTCTTAAAAAATGAAATATTTATCAAATCTTCCATCATTATCACCATCACCCTTTCTAAGACTTATGCAACTACTTGTATTACATCATGCAAACAAGTTTAATGATAAATTGTATAATGGACCAGCTGAAATCAAAACAAAATCACAAAACTCAGTTAATAATTATGTATGCCACAAAGTATGTTGCCACTGTAAGGCCATACTCAAAAAAAAAAATGTTGGAAAAAAAATATGATGCACAGTCCCTTTATGTCCTGCAGTACTATACCGTTGGATGGTCCCGGTGCAAACGGAATTCTGTACACCAACACAAGGCAAGGACCTCAGGGGGCCCCTGGCAAGCACGGGTGACACAGAGCACCACCAGACATAAAGGGCACAGATATCAGGGTTTTTAAAACAATTAAAATTGGCTAAACAACTTTATACCTCCCTTGATTTGCCAAACAGATATCTAACCCTGTTAATGTCTTAAAAAATGAAATATTTATCAAATCTTCCATCATTATCACCATCACCCTTTCTAAGACTTATGCAACTACTTGTATTACATCATGCAAACAAGTTTAATGATAAATTGTATAATGGACCAGCTGAAATCAAAACAAAATCACAAAACTCAGTTAATAATTATGTATGCCACAAAGTATGTTGCCACTGTAAGGCCATACTCAAAAAAAAAAATGTTGGAAAAAAAATATGATGCACAGTCCCTTTATGTCCTGCAGTACTATACCGTTGGATGGTCCCGGTGCAAACGGAATTCTGTACACCAACACAAGCAAGGACCTCAGGGGGCCCCTGGCAAGCACGGTGACACAGAGCACCACCAGACATAAAGGGCACAGATATCAGGGTTTTTAAAACAATGAAAATTGGCCAAACAACTTTATCACCTCCCTTGATTTGCCAAACAGATATCTAACCCTGTTAATGTCTTAAAAAATGAAATATTTATCAAATCTTCCATCATTATCACCATCACCCTTTCTAAGACTTATGCAACTACTTGTATTACATCATGCAAACAAGTTTAATGATAAATTGTATAATGGACCAGGCTGAAATCAAAACAAAATCACAAAACTCAGTTAATAATTATGTATGCCACAAAGTATGTTGCCACTGTAAGGCCATACTCAAAAAAAAAAAATGTTGGAAAAAAAATATGATGCACAGTCCCTTTATGTCCTGCAGTACTATACCGTTGGATGGTCCCGGTGCAAACGGAATTCTGTACACCAAGACACAAGCAGGACCTCAGGGGCCCCTGGCAAGCACGGGTGACACAGAGCACCACCAGACATAAAGGGCACAGATATCAGGGTTTTTAAAACAATTAAAATTGGCTAAACAACTTTACCCTCCCTTGATTTGCCAAACAGATATCTAACCCTGTTAATGTCTTAAAAAATGAAATATTTATCAAATCTTCCATCATTATCACCATCACCCTTTCTAAGACTTATGCAACTACTTGTATTACATCATGCAAACAAGTTTAATGATAAATTGTATAATGGACCAGCTGAAATCAAAACAAAATCACAAAACTCAGTTAATAATTATGTATGCCACAAAGTATGTTGCCACTGTAAGGCCATACTCAAAAAAAAAAATGTTGGAAAAAAAATATGATGCACAGTCCCTTTATGTCCTGCAGTACTATACCGTTGGATGGTCCCGGTGCAAACGGAATTCTGTACACCAAGACACAGCAAGGAACCTCAGGGGCCCCCTGGCAAGCACGGTGACACAGAGCACCACCAGACATAAAGGGCACAGATATCAGGGTTTTTAAAACAATTAAAATTGGCTAAACAACTTTATACCTCCCTTGATTTGCCAAACAGATATCTAACCCTGTTAATGTCTTAAAAAATGAAATATTTATCAAATCTTCCATCATTATCACCATCACCCTTTCTAAGACTTATGCAACTACTTGTATTACATCATGCAAACAAGTTTAATGATAAATTGTATAATGGACCAGCTGAAATCAAAACAAAATCACAAAACTCAGTTAATAATTATGTATGCCACAAAGTATGTTGCCACTGTAAGGCCATACTCAAAAAAAAAAATGTTGGAAAAAAAATATGATGCACAGTCCCTTTATGTCCTGCAGTACTATACCGTTGGATGGTCCCGGTGCAAACGGAATTCTGTACACCAAGACACAAGGCAGGACCTCAGGGGGCCCCTGGCAAGCACGGTGACACAGAGCACCACCAGACATAAAGGGCACAGATATCAGGGTTTTTAAAACAATGAAAATTGGCCAAACAACTTTATCACCTCCCTTGATTTGCCAAACAGATATCTAACCCTGTTAATGTCTTAAAAAGTGAAATATTTATCAAATCTTCCATCATTATCACCATCACCCTTTCTAAGACTTATGCAACTACTTGTATTACATCATGCAAACAAGTTTAATGATAAATTGTATAATGGACCAGCTGAAATCAAAACAAAATCACAAAACTCAGTTAATAATTATGTATGCCACAAAGTATGTTGCCACTGTAAGGCCATACTCAAAAAAAAAAATGTTGGAAAAAAAATATGATGCACAGTCCCTTTATGTCCTGCAGTACTATACCGTTGGATGGTCCCGGTGCAAACGGAATTCTGTACACCAAGACACAAGCAGGACCTCAGGGGCCCCTGGCAAGCACGGGTGACACAGAGCACCACCAGACATAAAGGGCACAGATATCAGGGTTTTTAAAACAATTAAAATTGGCTAAACAACTTTATACCTCCCTTGATTTGCCAAACAGATATCTAACCCTGTTAATGTCTTAAAAAATGAAATATTTATCAAATCTTCCATCATTATCACCATCACCCTTTCTAAGACTTATGCAACTACTTGTATTACATCATGCAAACAAGTTTAATGATAAATTGTATAATGGACCAGCTGAAATCAAAACAAAATCACAAAACTCAGTTAATAATTATGTATGCCACAAAGTATGTTGCCACTGTAAGGCCATACTCAAAAAAAAAAATGTTGGAAAAAAAATATGATGCACAGTCCCTTTATGTCCTGCAGTACTATACCGTTGGATGGTCCCGGTGCAAACGGAATTCTGTACACCAAGACACAAGCAAGGACCTCAGGGGCCCCTGGCAAGCACGGGTGACACAGAGCACCACCAGACATAAAGGGCACAGATATCAGGGTTTTTAAAACAATTAAAATTGGCTAAACAACTTTATACCTCCCTTGATTTGCCAAACAGATATCTAACCCTGTTAATGTCTTAAAAAATGAAATATTTATCAAATCTTCCATCATTATCACCATCACCCTTTCTAAGACTTATGCAACTACTTGTATTACATCATGCAAACAAGTTTAATGATAAATTGTATAATGGACCAGCTGAAATCAAAACAAAATCACAAAACTCAGTTAATAATTATGTATGCCACAAAGTATGTTGCCACTGTAAGGCCATACTCAAAAAAAAAAATGTTGGAAAAAAAATATGATGCACAGTCCCTTTATGTCCTGCAGTACTATACCGTTGGATGGTCCCGGTGCAAACGGAATTCTGTACACCAAGACAACAGGACCTCAGGGGGCCCCCTGGCAAGCACGGTGACACAGAGCACCACCAGACATAAAGGGCACAGATATCAGGGTTTTTAAAACAATTAAAATTGGCTAAACAACTTTATACCTCCCTTGATTTGCCAAACAGATATCTAACCCTGTTAATGTCTTAAAAAATGAAATATTTATCAAATCTTCCATCATTATCACCATCACCCTTTCTAAGACTTATGCAACTACTTGTATTACATCATGCAAACAAGTTTAATGATAAATTGTATAATGGACCAGCTGAAATCAAAACAAAATCACAAAACTCAGTTAATAATTATGTATGCCACAAAGTATGTTGCCACTGTAAGGCCATACTCAAAAAAAAAAATGTTGGAAAAAAAATATGATGCACAGTCCCTTTATGTCCTGCAGTACTATACCGTTGGATGGTCCCGGTGCAAACGGAATTCTGTACACCAAGACAAGCAGGACCTCAGGGGGCCCCTGGCAAGCACGGGTGACACAGAGCACCACCAGACATAAAGGGCACAGATATCAGGGTTTTTAAAACAATTAAAATTGGCTAAACAACTTTATACCCCCTTGATTTGCCAAACAGATATCTAACCCTGTTAATGTCTTAAAAAATGAAATATTTATCAAATCTTCCATCATTATCACCATCACCCTTTCTAAGACTTATGCAACTACTTGTATTACATCATGCAAACAAGTTTAATGATAAATTGTATAATGGACCACTGAAATCAAAACAAAATCACAAAACTCAGTTAATAATTATGTATGCCACAAAGTATGTTGCCACTGTAAGGCCATACTCAAAAAAAAAAATGTTGGAAAAAAAATATGATGCACAGTCCCTTTATGTCCTGCAGTACTATACCGTTGGATGGTCCCGGTGCAAACGGAATTCTGTACACCAAGACAAGGCAGGACCTCAGGGGGCCCCCTGGCAAGCACGGGTGACACAGAGCACCACCAGACATAAAGGGCACAGATATCAGGGTTTTTAAAACAATTAAAATTGGCTAAACAACTTTACTACCTCCCTTGATTTGCCAAACAGATATCTAACCCTGTTAATGTCTTAAAAAATGAAATATTTATCAAATCTTCCATCATTATCACCATCACCCTTTCTAAGACTTATGCAACTACTTGTATTACATCATGCAAACAAGTTTAATGATAAATTGTATAATGGACCAGCTGAAATCAAAACAAAATCACAAAACTCAGTTAATAATTATGTATGCCACAAAGTATGTTGCCACTGTAAGGCCATACTCAAAAAAAAAAATGTTGGAAAAAAAATATGATGCACAGTCCCTTTATGTCCTGCAGTACTATACCGTTGGATGGTCCCGGTGCAAACGGAATTCTGTACACCAAGACACAAGGCAGGACCTCAGGGGGCCCCTGGCAAGCACGGGTGACACAGAGCACCACCAGACATAAAGGGCACAGATATCAGGGTTTTTAAAACAATTAAAATTGGCTAAACAACTTTATCCCCCCTTGATTTGCCAAACAGATATCTAACCCTGTTAATGTCTTAAAAAATGAAATATTTATCAAATCTTCCATCATTATCACCATCACCCTTTCTAAGACTTATGCAACTACTTGTATTACATCATGCAAACAAGTTTAATGATAAATTGTATAATGGACCAGCTGAAATCAAAACAAAATCACAAAACTCAGTTAATAATTATGTATGCCACAAAGTATGTTGCCACTGTAAGGCCATACTCAAAAAAAAAAATGTTGGAAAAAAATATGATGCACAGTCCCTTTATGTCCTGCAGTACTATACCGTTGGATGGTCCCGGTGCAAACGGAATTCTGTACACCAAGACAAAGGCAGGACCTCAGGGGGCCCCTGGCAAGCAGGGTGACACAGAGCACCACCAGACATAAAGGGCACAGATATCAGGGTTTTAAACAATTAAAATTGGCTAAACAACTTTACTACCTCCCTTGATTTGCCAAACAGATATCTAACCCTGTTAATGTCTTAAAAAATGAAATATTTATCAAATCTTCCATCATTATCACCATCACCCTTTCTAAGACTTATGCAACTACTTGTATTACATCATGCAAACAAGTTTAATGATAAATTGTATAATGGACCAGCTGAAATCAAAACAAAATCACAAAACTCAGTTAATAATTATGTATGCCACAAAGTATGTTGCCACTGTAAGGCCATACTCAAAAAAAAAAATGTTGGAAAAAAAATATGATGCACAGTCCCTTTATGTCCTGCAGTACTATACCGTTGGATGGTCCCGGTGCAAACGGAATTCTGTACACCAAGACACAAGCAGGACCTCAGGGGCCCCTGGCAAGCACGGGTGACACAGAGCACCACCAGACATAAAGGGCACAGATATCAGGGTTTTTAAAACAATTAAAATTGGCTAAACAACTTTATACCCCCTTGATTTGCCAAACAGATATCTAACCCTGTTAATGTCTTAAAAAATGAAATATTTATCAAATCTTCCATCATTATCACC